>JAQHUG010000274.1:1353652-1378219 GCA_028555095.1 Dicrostonyx torquatus | reverse complement strand
TCTTACCTGAGCTGATAGGAGCTCACTGACTCCAGACTGACCAGTATAGGATCAAGCTAGATGCTCTGAATGTGGGTGACAGTTGTATGACTGGAGTGGTCTGTGTGGTCACTGCCAATGTGACCAGGATTTGTCCCTACTGCTTGAACTGGCTTTTTAGAGCCTATTCTCTTTGAAGGGCTCTTTTGTTCAGCATAGATATAGTGAGGAGGGCCTTGGTCCTGCCTCAAAATGGTATGCTAAAGTTTGTTGACTTCCCATGATAAGCCTTACCCTCTCTGAGAAGTGGATGTGGAGAGTGGGGGAATGTGGATGGAGCAGGAGGAGAAGAGGGAGTGAGAACTGGGATTAGTACGTAAAATGAGAAAAGACTGTTTTTTGCTTTTTTTTAATGAAATTTTAAAAACGAGGCAAACTAAAGTCTCATGTGATAGTGCATCAAAAAATTTATCCTCTGAGTGTTAAGAAAGGTCATCTGAGTAATAAAGTTCTCAAGTGTTCAAACTGTATACAATCACAAGGACAAGCTGCTTGTAGCAAAAACCTGTTTTTCCATACTGGCACAGCTGAACACTCACCACTATGTGCTACACCTGGGAGGGGAATGCAAACACATTCCAAGAACAGCACATGTTCTGGAGGAACAGCGATTATGAGATTCTCTTGTCCTATTTACTTGGAGTTTTCTCACAAGCTCTCAGAAACCTCACACAGCTTCGTTCCCGAACTGTGTTCTGACAGTCTTTCTTCTCTTCTCCTAAGAAGCCACTTATCACTAAATAAGGACCAGGTTTGCGGATTTGTTTTACATGATAGCATTAGGAAATATCCTATTTATGAAAAAAAGAGCATTTATCTGTACCAAAATGTACTACTTCACTGTGACTTATATATGTCTTCCCTTTTTCTCTTTCACAGGGGCGTGCTATGTAATTCGAACTGGCTTTAACATCCTCCTGTTTTATACTCCAAGAGAAGGGACAGAGTTTTCCTATGCAGTCCATGCTGTCTGTGAATTTGCTATCCTGAGGCTTGCCTCAAATTAGCAGTTTTTCTGCTTCAGTATCTCATGTGCTGGGATTACAGTCACACAATCTCATGTGTTTGTATTATAGTCATGTACCTTCATACTTTGCTTAAACATGTTTTTAGGAGATATAATTCACCTGAAACATCATTTATCAGGTGTAATTTTGTTGTATAGTTGGCTTTCTATAGAATTCCTTCTTAAACAGGGACAAGCCAGTTATTAAATGGATAACTACCTCATTTTATACATTTAATAGGATAAAAGAATAAAACTTACACTATGAAAGGTACTTGGATCATTTTACTGTTAATATACAGACTTGATAATTTCTTAGCTATTTTATTTCTTACTATTTAAACTCTTTGATTCAGTCACCAAACGTATTCACTAACTTGTTACATGGATACAATTTCCTTTCAAGAAAGGATCAATTCATCAATTCATCTAGAAATTTCTGGAAGAATTAGGCTAAAATAGCTTGCATTCAAAATTGCTGATTCATACACGTAAAATGCTTGGGTCAACTTTAGTTGATATCCAAAGTAGAGGGAGAGGGTGCAACAGAAAAGTTATTTCTTGGCATTTAGCAGTTAGTTTATTAACATGTAAATTTTATTCAAAGTTATATGAAATATGCATCTATTATTTCTTGTTCATCAGATTGAGTTATTTTTAATTTTAATAAGATGCAACAATAATTAAGTGATCTAAAATTTATAAATTAGTACTCAACTAATTGATCAGCAGCAATGAATCCCTTGCTCATGAGGTTCTTCCTAGATGCTCAGAAACGAAGGCTGACATACAATGGACAGGAGAAGGAAATTGGAGGCTGGTGCTTGGTTCCATATGCTAGAGAAGGGGGAATGCAGAGCACTGGGGCGATGAAATCAAAGCCACAATGAATTGGTAGAAAATGCAGAAGGGCTTTGAGCATTTCTTGTGTATGTGTAGCATATGACTGACTACCTTAGTACTGTATGAGATCTAACTCTGTGTGTCAATAGGTTTCTGGATTTGCTGCATACATTGATGTCACTGGTATTGATCAATTTTTTAAAATAACTTTGGAGAGAGTTGCCTCCTAGATTTTCTAAATTAATAGAATTTCAGTTTAATTTTGAAGTCTAAAAACTTCTTACTAGAGGTTTTTTTTCTTATTATTTTTATTATTCTGGTGAGCCAGTAGGGGGAGGTCACACATTACATTCTGGTGGTCTTCTGAAATCTTTGTGCTCTTTTTCTTAAGTAAGTTTATCTTCTTCTTTAAAAAGTAATTTAAGATATTTATGCTTATGGTTTTCATAAACATGCTGATATTTTTTTAAAACAAATTTTCTTAAAATTTAAGTTTCTTATTTTTCAAACCGGAAAAAAAGAAACACCCCAATATTCCTGGAGAAAATAACCATATTGTTGATTATATTCAGTGGATAGGTTCATTTGTGACACCAGAGAGTTAATGACTGAATTTAAATCATACTCAAAAGGTTATAGAAAATCTATCAATCACTTTTTGATTAAACAAACAAACAAAAATCAGTTATATTGCTGGGTGTGATGATACATACTTGTAATTCTAGCACTTGGAAGTGTGAGGCAGGAGAATCACTGTGAGTTCAGAGCTATAGTGGGCTTAGGGATAGTGTGGCTTACATCGCAAGAGCCTTGTATAGAAAACAAAAGGAGAGAGCAAGTAAATCTGGTATTTGATTTTAACTCTATCTTCTTTCTTTTCTTGGTACAAATTCTCAGAAAAAAATGGAACTTTTCAGATTTCAGGATACAAACAAAACCAACAGAAAGCACAATGTGGGAACTCTGTGGCTACTGAATCTGAGAATATAAGAACTGATTTCATCGCAGTGTGCATATGCTGAGGGACAAATCCAGCCCTGCTCTGATGGCTAATAACAGAGAGATCTAAGTCCGTGTAGTGTGCAGCTTTGTGTGACAAAGCAGGAAGGATAAGACCATTATTCTTTGTCTTTTAGTTTCTCTGCTCAGTTATTCATGTTCACTGTTCCCTCATTACCAATCCCTCATTTTTTTTGCAAGTTTGAACATTTTTATATATGGTTATAGTATTGTTTGTGTTCACTACAGCTGGCTGCAGTGTACTCAACTGATAATTTAACAGCTACACATAAAAGGTAACACAAATTAAATATTTGAAGTAGAAACCTCTTACCTTGCAACAGGTGTTCAGTATAGCCATGAGTAAGCTTTCTAAACAAATGACAGTTGGAATGGCATCCCCTTATGATAGGTAAATTCATCTATTTGAAATGCCGATTTATTTCTCTGAAGTAACTGTTTAAATAGTGTTTATGTTTGAAATAAAATCTCAACCATTATGGTTATTATTTTGACAGTCACATATACATGATTAAATTACACAGAAATATAATCGAAAATAAATACCAAAATTTAGGAAAATAAGGCATAGCATAAAAAGACAACTATTAGTAAGATTCAAATGAAGAAGTAGACTGGAAGGTATTTAAAGGGAACTTTTTAAAAACAAAATGATGTATATTTTTATAAATTTTAAATATTTATTAATCCGAATATATACAGTTTTGTTAAGTCACAGAGAAAAGAGAGAATTTACAATGGTGGACAAAGTGAAATAAAACTGGACAGTACCTATGCCCCCATATTTATATCTACTATGGTCAGAAATTCTCTGGAGAGAGTCATAGCAACTGGCACTTGGAAAAAGATTATAAAGTGATGTTGAATTAAAATCATGTGACTAATGAAAAAAATCACTTTCATTTCATAGAGCATTGTAGCAGGAATAACAGAAACACAGAAATAGATATTGGGGTCCAGCCTGAAGACCAGAAAAGCAAAGCAGCCAGCCACTGACTCTTTCCTTTACCTCAGACAGAAATGGCTATCCTGCCTCCAGGAATCCTCAGAATGACACAGACTGAGTTGAGACCCGTCTTCTCTTTTTTTATAATCCTCTCTAGAGTTGTGATTTAAGGCATGCACCATTACTGCTCAGCTTCTATGGCGAACTAGTGTGGTTACTTGGACTGAAGGTGTATACCACCACTGCCTGGTCTGTATGGCTAACTAGTATGGCTATTTTACTCTCTGATCTTCAGGCAAGCTTTACTTATTAAAATACAAATGAAATAAAACGGCACTTCTGATTTTTGTCCAAAATAAAAAAGGAAAGCTGTAACTAATATAAGAAAAATTATATGCAGTAAGTACAATGATTATATACAATATACATAGGCACTAAATACATCAACAATGTCTAGTTATTTTGCATTTTACAAATTCAGAGAAAATACTCCATATCTATGCTATCTTGGTGAGTCCAAAGTCTTGCACCTAATTTACTTTAATGTACTGATATTATATTTGCATTTTAATGAATAAAATGCCTGAGGATCAGAGAGTAAAACAGACACACTGGCCAGACTTCCAGACGAGGCAGTGGTGACAAACAATCTTTAATCCCCGTAGGAACATTAGTTCACTCTAGAAGTCAGGCGGTAGTTGCAAATACCTTTAATTCCAGCACTAGAGAGGAATATGAGATGGGAGGAGACTCATCTCAGTCTCATTCTGAGGATTCCTGGAGATAGGAAGGCCATTTTGGACTGAAACAGAGGTAAGAGCCAGTGACTGGCTGCTTTGCTTTTCTGACCTTCAGGTAGGACCCCAATATCTGTCTCTGGATTTTTTTATTATTTGTGCTACAGAGTATACATTGTGTCATGAGACCTTCTTTTAAAAGGATTGAAATAGACCTTTAGTTTGAAAAGACAGTATTTTTCCTAAAAGTTTGTGTTTATGAGCTAAGAGTTAAGTCTGTGAGAGACACAGCAGTTGTACAGTAAGCCCAGGGCAAACCATTCCTAGACTATACTTTCACTTTTTTAAAAAAGTAGAAAAAGTTAATAATATTTATATATTGCAACATCATATTGACTAGTCCGTAATCTTAATAACAGAGCAAGTTGTAAAATATATTGACAAAATTGGTGCAGAGAAAGTAGAAAGTTTTAATTTTAAGAAAAATTAAACCTGGAGTATATATTTAAACCTTCATGTAGAAAAAAAATCTGAGAATGAAAAAAAAACGATAGCAAAAACAAAAGAAAGAAAACTACACACACCACACACACACACACACACACACATTTTTCAATTTAATAGGTCATTTTTGTAATTAATAGGCTTTATTTCCAAAACTTTAATTTGCTTATCATAGCTCAAAGAGATTGGGGACCAAAACCATTCAAATCCTGTTTATAAAATATATCTTTCTGACTACGTGGTTTTTCTAATGACCTATGGAGCTATGGAAATACAATATGACCCCAAAAATTATGGTACCAGGTACTGGAGAGATGGCTCAGTGAGTAGGAATACTGATTGCTCTTTCCAGGGACACAAGTTCAATTGCCAGCATCCATATGGTGGCTCACAACTGTCTGTAAATCTAATTCCAAGGGATCTAACACTTCTTCTGGCTTATGTGGGCACCAGACATGTATGTGATGCACAGACATAAGCCCATGTACACATATAAGGCAAAAGATTATTTTAAAAGTTGTTGTATCAACTTTACTTATTAACACTTTTCATGGTTCATGCTATGTGGCATCCCTACTCCATATTCAGACATTTGATATTATTTAAGTCTTAGTAAAACACCAATATTACCTAAAAGGTACCTTATTTTATGACATATATTTAGAACAGAAAATAATCTGAAACTTGATTCTCTGTCATTTATAAGTAAACATCTATTATAAAACAGTATTCATAAAAATGAAGATTTTGAATAGTGAGGAGAATTGTGTGGATATAGAAAACTCAACAAACAATCAATGCCTTTTAAATAAAAAGTGTTCCAATAAACAACTTGCAAATTTATTTCCAGATGAGACAAAGAACTGAAGAAAAAAGGCTCAACAATGCCCAAAATCACACGGAGAATGTTAGATGTGGAATTTTAGATTCATCTGTGTTCTAGGGAGATTCTTTACCTTATTGCCTATCAATATGTCATGATTTATATGCTATTCACAATGTGGCTTTTTGTAGGTTTTTGATTTCTTTTTCAGGAGTTACTGCAACAATGTACCATTTTCCAAGATCTCCTTTGTCTTTATTGTTTTCTGTGTATCATCAAATGCTGCCAGATCTCACATTAGAATGGTTTTGACTGGGTTTGGGACTTTCACCATTAACTAGAATGTGAATTGTAAAAGAGATTCAATTCACCTTCCCAAGCTGTAGGAATGCCCACATGTATTATTGAGGTTAGTTACTCTGGAAGCATTTCCACAGTTCCATATCTATAGCACAGTAATCAAATGATCAGATCTGTTTCTTTCATCATCACAGCATGACCTGATGAGTGGCAATCTTTCTCTCTCTTTCTAAGCTTAGGCTGTGATTAATTTGATTGGTTTCAGAACCTGTTGTGTATTTCTTCTGTGCCCTGCCTGAATATTGGCACAATATGATGGCAGTAGGTTGCATCATTCCGTTTTCTCTTACATACTTGAATTCCAGCCCACTTAATCCAGACATGTAAATTGGGTGGTATTAAATGTCAGTGAACAGTGTAAGCCAAGAGCCCTACAATAGATTTTCCTTTTTGTAAGACTGTTACTAGTCATAAATTGTCATGAAGCATGTTCAAATAATGGTTTTATTAATCATAACACAAAAGAACAGGAAGCTTACATGGTACTTGGGAAATATAATATTCATGCATTTAAATCTATGGTATGTTTTGTCACCTTTATTGTAATATCAATGCTGATCTTCAATCAAACTGATTTTTAATGATTACATTTCCAGATTAAACTATCACAGAAATGAAAGGAACCATGTTCATTAAAAACCATTTATTTAGTGTATAATATTATAAGGTTGTAATTTATAGAAAATCAAATGAGGAAACATAATATAGACATGAATCTCATTGTTAATGAAAATATAATTTAACTGGAAGATTATATCTAACTTATTTCTGAAACACATGAACACTGTTAATCTGCAGGCTGAGATGGAAATCATACATCATATACACAAAGGTACAACCACGATGGCCAGCAAATCACAGAACTTATGTGAGAAGCCTGGAACAGAGTCTTGCTTGGAGTTCTTTAAAAGAATCACCCCTTGCCACAGCCTTCAGAGCTCTGTAGTATAACATTCTGTGTTTTAAGACAGCAGTCCATGGTGCTTTCTAGCAAAATAACACAATGCCATATTATTCATTAGTATTCATATTCTGAGGAATTGAATATGAACTTGTACTAGGGGACAACTGCTGTGACATAAAATGTCACAATTTAACAGCTTCAAGTAGTGTCCATTTATTGTTTCACAGTTCTGAAGCTTAAGTGGCCAGGTACAGGTTAGCTGGTACTCTGCTCAGTTCCCAGAAAGGCTGAAAACCAAGGCTTGACTAGGGGAAAAATTAACTTCAAAGCTCATTCAAAGCAAGTCACTGACAAAATTTGTTTCTTTCTAATTATATGATGGAGGTTTCCTCCTAATCTTTTGTCTTTTACAGTATTTAACTGGGGTCGTTTTTCAACTTTGTGTTTAGTATGTTTTATAAAAAATTTATTTATTTTTACATCCTGAACCCAGCCTCTCCTTCCTCCTCTCCAAACCCCCTCTAGTCTGCCCACTCCCATCCACTCCTCTGTTCCTGCCTAAAAGGGGCAGGCCTCCCATGGATATCAACATAGCATGACATATCAAGTTGCAGTAAGACTAAGCACCTTCCCTTGTATTAAGGCTGGACAAGGCAATCCAGTATGAGGAATGGGTTCCCAAGACTCACCCAAAGCATTAAAGATCACTCCTGCTCACATAGTTAGGAGTCCTATAAATCGACCAAGCTACAAAACTGTGACATGTAGGATTCCTAGGCCCCATGTAGGATTCCTAGTTGTTGGGTCAGATTCTGTGAGTTCCTATGAGGCCAGGTTCGTTGATTCTGTCAGGTTTTCTTGTGGTGTCCTTGGCCCTTCTGGCTCCTGTGTCTCTTCCTTCATCTTTTCAGTAGGATTCCCTGAACTCAGCCTAATATTTGGCTGTGGGTTTCTGTATCTGTTTCTATCCCTACTGGATGAAGGCTTTCTGATGACAACTGGGGTAGTCACCAATCTGATTACAGGAGAAGGCCATTTTAGGCTATGCATTCACTATTGCTAGGAATCTTATCTGGGGTTGTCCTTGTAGATTCCTGGAAGTTTCCCTTGTATCAGGTTTCTATCTGACCCTGAAGTGCCCACCTGTCCCTTGTCCAGTCACCCCTTTCAGTATTGTCCCACTCCATCCACCCTGAAACCTGATCCCTGATGTTCCCATCCTCAGCCTCCCTCAGTCCACCCATGAGATCTCTTCTTTTCTCCTTTCTAGGAGAACCATGTGTCTCCTCCTTGGGCCTTCCTTGTTACCTATCCTCTCTGGATCTGTAGATTATAGCATGCTTATTCTTTTTAGTACTGCTTTTTAATGTGTGTACAACATGGCTGTTAGTTCAGGAAAACATCTAAGACAACATTAGTTAATAATGTAAGATAAGACCGCTAGTAACACACCATTACATATCAGTTAAGGACATTCACAGGTTTTACCTACAATTAAACACAAATAATCATATATGGATATGTCACTGCTGTTTCTGGGGCGAGGGTGTATTATCAGTAACAAAAATGCTCTATCATTAGCAATCACACACACACAGATACAGATGCACGCACACACACACAGGCACCCACACACATACACATACAGGCACACACACATGCACACATGCACACACACAATGAGCAGATTAGTTACTTGAATAAATATACCTTTCTAGTATTATCTAGTCTCCAAGCCTATAATCAAGTTCTAAATCAGACCACAAACTTTTATATCTGGAAAAGTTTAATTCCCACAAAACTAGAAGAGATACCATGGGGGTTGTAGACTGCCAGTCAAAGAAATTCTTTGCCTTTTCAGTTTTCTCAAGTTATCCTTGAACTTATTTCTCTTCAGTAAACCAAAAGGGTATGTTTAAACAATTGTGGAGTATTCCTGAAATCAACTTACAGTGTCTGTGAATGCCTACGAAAGGAGATTACTATGATTATTTTAAACTATCAGAATCAAAAGGAGGAAAGATATAACTAGGATTATCGATAGATGTTTTAAAATTAAGTTTTTAATGATCATGAATGGAAAGAATTAAGCAAGAGTCAAAAACAATATGGATAAGTTTTGGCAACTTTAAATATAATTTGAAAACAATTTCTAAGCATCACACCAATTTCTAACTATCCTGGAAATATTTAGATATGGTGGTGCAGTAATACTTGAATGTATATTATGCTAAGTTGAATTTCTTTCGTACTGTGTTTTCTAGGTGCATATTAGATAAAAAGGAAAATTCAAAATTTAGCATAAACTTATATGCAATTTAATTCTGAATAAGTGACAGACTGTGTCCTTCCATGTTTGTACCTGTAAAGTTGCAAGACGTTTCCTGCATTTATGTATTGGAAATTCTGCAGAGTTAAAATGTACGTACCAGTAAGAGGGCCAGTCAGCAAGGATTTCTTTCTAAATTTTATGTCCCCAGACAGCCATCAGGAAGCCAGCAGAAAAATTCATTTGAAGCCATCTAGTCTTCAGTTTTTATTTCTGACATTATGTTGAGAGTCGACAGATGGAAACCCAGCAGCAGACATGCAAAGTGGATGCCAAATGAGGCACATATATATAACAGAGTGGTGCCCTACCCAGGTGGTCATCTTCTCCTCTCCAGAACCTTTAACATAGCTCACTCCACACTTGACTACGCTGTAGTGATATTGACATGTTCTTCAGTCATTGGCGAATGTCAGTGGGCTCTTGGCTCTCTGCGTAAGGAACTTTGGTATGCTCTCTGCTCTGTACATATGTCCAAGCTGGCAGCCAGTTGGCATGGCTGCTGATGTGTCTCTATCTGTCAGATCTCCTCATTACCTTTGGGATAGAAATAGGCGATATGAGGATGTCAGCAAGAATGTTATCATTGGCTGAGGAACAATATATAGGGAAATTAAAATTTAGAGATATTTTAAAAGTAACTACAAAATATCATTTAAACCAGGGATCCATTTATCTTTGGGAAAATAGTAAAAGTCTAATTAAAGGTGGAAATCATTTGCAATCATTTTAGATAAGACACTCATAGTAGGCAAAAACTAAAGCAAACCTTGAACAAATGTGCTCCAAAGACCAAAGTGATGGGGCACTTTCCTAACAAAACATCAGATAACTCATTCAAACAAACATGATTTAATTTTAATTGACCAAAATCATGATTATAAATGTATGAACAGAATCTTTTACATGTTTTAAATATGCATCATGGCCATGTTTTAGACAGTTTTAGGGTGATATATACCTGCATGTCTGCATTTCATCTTTGTTCTATTCATCCTCCACCTAACAGAAGATAGACAAGCCATTTGGGCTTCAAATTTATTATATTACCTAGGAATAATTGGTTGAACTGGCTCCATTTTAAGTAAACTTCTCCATCATCTTTTCATTCCAGTGATGCTATATTTGATTGTTAGATTCATTAATCCATCTCTTCACATCAACGATTATTTACTGAACTCATTACCTCCTGTCCAACACTTTAAGCAATTTCTCTGATTATGTTCCCTAATTAATTTTATGAAATCAAAATCTACTCACTCAAGGCAAGAACTTCAGAATCATCCTTGACTTTTCTTTTTCACTCACTTCTCATGAGCAATCCATCCTTAATCTTCAGTAGGCCATTTTCTAAACATCACAGATGAGTCATCTTGTATAAAAAAAATCAGAAGCAGTATTCTGGTCTTTTGGATTTAAATAGCTGTCATAGTATTGAATAGCAGAGCCTTAGGAAATATGCCATAGCCACAGCATCTTGTTATAGTATGTGTTAATGACAAAAGGATTAGCATTTTCAATCATTTCTGGGGGGTTAGTTATGGAACAGTAGCAACAAGGTCAAATGCAGGGTTATGTTTTTCATTTTGCATTAGAGTGGTGGTAGACAACTGTTTATTTAGGTATGGAAGAGTTTTCCAAATGTTCTTTTGCAACTAAATGTATCATTTCCCTGAGAAGCCCTATATTAAGAATGGAAAGCAAACCTAGGCTTTGCCAATGTGGCCTTTCCTGGGTGGAAAATCGGAAGATATATACGACCGTGGGTTCCTGAGCAGTCTAAATCCAGAATAACTTCTATAGTCTATTATAGATATTAGAAGGGTTTATGTGAGTTCTGGTTTGATTGCATGAATAATGAAACCTACCTCACAATGAATAATAAAGCATATGGTTTATCATCTATGCTTAAGAATCAGTTATTGCACTGGGTGGTTGTGGTGCACACCTTTAATCCCAGGACTTTGGAGGCAGAGACTGGTGGATGTCTGTGAGTGTGAGGCCAGCCTAGTCTACAAGAGCTAGTTCCAGGGCAGCTAGGCCTGTTACACAGAGAAACCCTGTCCCTAACAACCAAAAAAAAAAGAGTTATTAGTTATTACTTTGTATAGCAAGTAAAGCTTAGGCCCAACCCAGGCTATCAACCATGTGGTATTGCTACCTTCTATGTCTGCTGTCTGCCTTAGCAGTTAGTTTTCCAGTCCTGTGCTTTTGTAGCACAGACGCATTAGCAGTTTCTAAACTCTCATGAGATTCGGCATGTTTTGTGCAAGCTCCACTAGTGTTCAATAATCACTACAATCCTCTGTTTTTTTATAATATTTATTTTTATCCTTTAACACTATTTTAGATAATAAAATATTTTTATTAAATCTTTGAGAATTTCATGCTCAAATTTGAAGCATTTTGATCACATTTACCCTCCAATTCCTATAATCCCCAAGACCTATCTATGCTCACCTCCTTTCCTTCTCTCTGACTTTTGGCATCTGTCCATTTGTGCGAATGAACTCCCAAGTCCAGTTTTTGCAGCCCGTCTACTCATGGGTCTGTGTCCATTCTGTGGAGCATGGTCAGCATACTAGATCTCATACCTTTTAAGCCACTTTGAGCTTTGAAGATTTTTTTTGTGTTTGCATAACATGGCTTAAATTTATCTGTATTATTATAATAGAAAATAGCGATACTCTCCAGTTATATCATGCTTGTTGTGAAAGGCACAAGGTACCCTGTGGTACTATGATAGTCTTTTTATGCATTTTCCATAAACGATCTTCACAGTATACATTTATTTGGGGATCCTTAAGTTGTGATAAATGCATGTCAGTGGGAAAGGGTAACTTGCTGTGGCTCACACAACTTGTAAATAGCACAGGTGGTGGTTAAGTTGAACTGTTATATTTCCTAAACCTAATTTTTTTAATCATCCTGCCCCTTCATCTTATCAAAACAAGAATTCCTCCCTACTTACATTATAGAATTTGAGGTTAATTTTTTTCATGTTTTTCTTTTATATTTCCTAACCCTTAGTCTAGCAGTTATCACATTTAAAGAGATAGCAAATGCTTGATTAGTGAATGAATCACTAAGTCTTCATTAACTCAATGACCTTGTGAACCATAACTAATTTCTTTCAGTTCAGTGTTGTCTTTCCTCATATATCTCCATGCTAAATGAAATTCTGGTTTTCATGTTGCTCTAACAATGTCTTGGAAGCTTGAAGTCTAGACTGGCTAAATCATTTGCAACAAGGCAAAGCAGTTATCCATACAATTACCTAAAAAGGCACTACCTCATAGTATGATGGAAGGTTAGGAAGAAAAAAATCCATTTTCTATATGAATGCATCAAGAACTGTAGGTATCAGGCATGGTGACTCACCCTTGTAATGCCAGTAGCTGGGAGTTTGAAGAGAGAATTGTAGATAAAGGTTATCTCCGTTGTTCTGCTTAGGAAAAACTGAAAGTATACATTTGAAACTTTGTACAGAGAACACAAAGGAAATGGAATTTGGATAAAGATAGGAAGAGGAAGAAGGAGTGGTAATTTGGGAGCATAAGGGTACTGAGGAGGAGGCCAGAACTTAATGGGATTTTGAAGCAGGGGACTTTGGAGAGCTAGACAACAATATGGCAAGAGTGACAGCATGGTGGCACCGGAACTCTGGTGATATGGGGGAAAGGAATGTCAGCCCCAGAAAGCAGGGTAGTGGCACAGAAAATAACATTTAGTCCTCTGAAAACCCAGAGGCAAAGTGAATCTGCCATTTGACTCTTGTATTCCTACCAACTGCAGGCTGACTGCTGCAGACACAGATGGGATCCTCATGAATGTGAGTCCTTCATGACGGAAGGAAAATGTGTTTGAGAGCATTTTGTGACATGAGCAGCTGAACATGCACCCAGCTTGGAAGTGCAAATTAGTAACCTTTAGTGTTTTGGATTTAAAATATTTAACTCTTGATACACTACTGCAACATGATAAACCCAGTGTTATTTCTCATTTAGTTTTATTTATGTCAGGGTTGGTGAGGTCATGCAATACCTATAATACAGAGATGAAACTAAGAATATCAGAAATAAAAGAGGTCCATGTAAGAACTCACTTAATGACTTAATTTCAAATATGTATTAATGGGAGCCAAAAGATACTATGTTTTTTTTTAATTTTGATTTTTTTCTACCATATTATAGTAAGCTAAGCCAGGGGTTCTCATTTCTAAATTCTAGATCCAGTTTTCTTTCTTCTATAGGGCTTAATTCCCACAACAGTTTTGCTGTCGTCACAATTTTTCTTCATCAAGAAATGTGTGGTCTAAACTTACAACATAGGGGGGTGATGAGGGAAGAAAGTCTTAGCCACAGCCATTCTTGACAACTCATTCCTATAATCTCAGCATTCAGAAAGCTGAGACAGGAAGATAGTTGAGAGTCAAGGCCAGTCCAGGCTAGAGAGTGAAACCACTTCAAAACACCACTGATGTGCGAGTCCCCTCTGTATGCTTAGAATACCATTGGTTAATAAAGAATCTGTTTTGGCCAGTGGCTTAGCACAGTAGAGCTAGGCAGGAAAACTAAACTGAATGCTTGGAGAAAAAAGGTGGAGTAAGGGAATCCATGGAGCTGCTAGAGGAGAAAGACGTGGACTGCTAGCCAGAACTTTACCAGTAGGTCATGAACCTAGTGGTAATATATGAAATAATAGAAATGAGTTAATTTAATAGGTAAGAGCTTGCTAGGAATATGCTAGAGTTATTGGCCAATCAGTGTTTCAAATACTATAGTTTCTGTGTGACTATTTTGGGAGTGTGTGTGGCCAGGAAACAAACAAGAGGCATCCTACAACACACCACCACCAAGGAGTCTTGCCTCATGTAATTTTCAGGGTTTAGAAACTAAAATTGGTAAGAAGGTTAAGATATTCTTTATGGAAACGGATGGATGATAATAGTTTATGCATACCCTTAAAATATAATGTATTATTTGTTTTATTACGGGTGCAGAGATGTGGAGTACAATGACAATCCAAACTGCAGGCTTTTCAAAGCACCCACTTTCCAGTGTGTGGTCCACAGAGTATCACGTAAGACGTTAGCATCAGGCAGGAGCTTATTCTAAGCATTGACCTCACCATAACCTAAGTGGATTTTGGCTTGGACTTGATAAGCTCTCCAAGAGATCCATACACAAAGCAAATTTTTGAAAATATTTGCTTTAAATCAGATTTCCTTTTTTGAGATATCTGTGCGTACCTGAGCATACATTACATCAAATCAAACTTATATGAGGCTACAAGTACAAAGCAGTTAAAATATGATGAAAGACCTTTATGTATTTATCTCAGAATAAGAAATTTGGTTTATGAAACAAAATTAGGAGGCTGGAGCTATGGCTTAGACATTAACAACTTTTTCTTCTCTTTCAGAGGACCAGGCTTGGTTTTCTGCACCCTTCCAGGGAGATCAAAACTGCTTGTAATTTCATTTCCTGTGGATTCTGCACCCTCTGGTCTCTACCAGCACTTGCATGCAAGTGGTGTACATAAACTTATGCTGGGTCAAATGTATAGAAGCATAATTAAATTAAATTGAAAAAGCCAGAAAGATGAAGTAAAGTTAAGGTAAATATAAATTAAAATCGAATTAAGATTCTGCTTCTGATACTTGGGAAAAATAAGCATTCCCACATGTTAGAGGTAATGATAATTATACAAGAAGTGGGCTATTTTGGTCCTTTATGAATCTAAAGGAAGTGATACTGAAGTTTACACCTTCATATTACCCGTAGTTTTGATCTCTCAAATCTCTATCTTAGCACTTGTATGAAAAAGGAATGAACAATGTATGGCAAACTGTCGTTCCTTTCTTTATTCAATACATATTCATTGCTTAATCTGAAGAAAAATTCAAGATGATATGAAGAAGATGTAGTCTAAAATTCAAAAGATCACAAGATTATCATTGGTGTTTTTGATTTTAGCCATTCTGACAGGTGTAAGATGGTATCTCAAAGTCGTTTTGATTTGCATTTCCCTGATCGCTAAGGAAGTTGAACATGACCTTAAGTATATTTTGGCCATTCGAATTTCTTCTGTTGAGAATTCTCTGTTCAGATCATTACCCCATTTTTTAATTGGGTAGTTTAGAATTTTTATGTCCAGTTTCTTGAGTTCTTTGTATATTTTGGAGATCAGGCCTTTGTCTGATGTGGGGTTAGTGATGATCTTCTCCCATTCAGTAGGATGCCTTTTTGTCTTAATGACTGTGTCCTTTGCTTTACAGAAGCTTCTCAGTTTCAGGAGGTCCCATTTATTTACTGTTGCTCTTATTGTCTGTGCCACTGGGGTTTTACATAGGAAGTGATCTCCTGTGCCCATGTATTGCAGGCTACTTCCCACTTTCTCTTCTATGAGGTTCAGTGTGGTCGGATTTATATTGAGGTCCTTAATCCATTTAGACTTAAGTTTTGTGCATGGTGATAGAAAAGAATCGATTTTCATTCTCCTACAGGTTGACATCCAATTATACCAGCACCATTTGTTAAAGATGCTTTCATTCTTCCATCGTATACTTTTAGCTTCTTTGTCAAATATTAGGTGTTCATAGGTTTGTGGACTAATATCTGGATCTTCAATTCGATTCCATTGGTCAGTGTCTCTGTTTTTATGCCAATACCAAGCTGTTTTCAATACTGTAGCTTTGTAATAGAGTTTGAAGTCAGGGATGGTAATGCCTCCGGAAGTTCCTTTGTTGTACAGGATTGTTTTGGCTATCCTGGACTTTCTGTTCTTCCATATGAGAGGTTGTGGAGTAAGGGGAACACTCCTCTATTGCTGATGGGAATGCAAACTTGTGAAACCACTTTGGAAATCAGTGTGGTGGTTTCTCAGGAAACTGGGAATCAACCTACCTCAGGATCCAGCAATACCACTCTTGGGAATATACCCAAGAGATGCCCAAGCATACTACAATGGCATTTGTGCTACTATGTTCATAGCAGCATTATTTGTAATATCCAGAACCTGGAAACAACCTAGATGCCCCTCAATGGAAGAATGCATCCAGAAAGTGTGGAATATATACACATTAGAATACTACTCAGCAGGGCTGGAGAGATGGCTCAGTGGTTAAGAGCATTGCCTGCTCTTCCAAAGGTCCTAAGTTCAATTCCTGGCAACCACATGGTGGCTCACAACCATCTCTTTGAGGTCTGGTGCCCTCTTCTGGCCTGCAGACATACACATAAACAGAATATTGTATACATAATAAATAAATAAATATTTTTAAAAAAGAATACTACTCAGCGAAAAAAAAATGAAATCTTGAATTTTGCATGCAAATGGATGGAAATAGAAAACTCTATCCTTTGTGAGATATCCCAAATCCAAAAAGATGAGTGTGGTATGTACTCACTCATTAGTGGACCTTAGCCATTAAAAAAGGACATTAAGCTTATAGCTCACAAGCCTACAGAAGCCAAATAGCAAGGTGAACCCAAAGAAAAACATATATAGATTTTCCTGGAAGTCGGAAGCAAACAAGATCGTCAGACAAAAGTTGGAAGCACGGGTGTGGGGATGTGGGTGGAGGTTGGGATTGGTGGAGGGGGTAGGTGAAAGGGAGGGGGTAGAAGGGAGAAAGGAAGAACCACGGAGAGCCTGGGGTTGTGGGAGGGTGGAGATGGAGGAAGAATGGATATTGGAGAAGGGAATAAGATATCTACATTAACGGGAGTCATTTTAAGATTTGCAAGAGACTTGTCTCTAGAGGGGATCCCAGGTATTCAAAGGAATGTCCCAGCTAGGTACTTGGGCAGCAGAGGAGTGGGTGCCTGAACTGAACTTGTCCCATAGTTACTTTGTTGAATATCTTAATCGTCACCATAGAAATTTCACATGATGGATGGAGATAGAGCCAGAGACCCACATTCACATCAGAACATGGGACTGAGCTACCAAGGTCCAGTGGAAGAGCAGAAGGAGGGAGAAGATGAGCAAGGAAGTCAGGACCATGAGGGACTGGCCCACCAACAGAGACAGTGTGCTCGATCTATTGGGAGCTCATCGAATCCAGCTGGACCAAGACTGAATGAACATATGACCTAACTGGACGCTGTGAATGTGACTGCCAGTGGGGACTGCCTGAGAATCCAATGATAATGGCACTGGGACCTATCTCTTCTGTATGTATTGGCTATTTGGGAACTTATTCTATATGGATGCACATCTTCTTAGACCGAGATGGAGGGGGGAGGGCCTTGGGCTTCCCATAGGGCAGGGTATCCTGCACCATCTTAAGGAAGCAGGGGGAGGGCGGTGGGGTAGGGGGGGAGCGAGAGGGCCAGGAACAAGGGGAGTAAATGTAAATTTTTCTCTTAACAACAAAAAAAGAAGAAGAAAAAAAAGATCACTAGAGCAGTGCCTGGAGCTCATAGGTGGCCTCCAATCAATGATGACTCAAACACAACCCAGAAATTTCCATTCTCCTCAGAAACTGTCATTATTGGCTATGTCACCTCAAATGAACTTAATTGTGTCTTTTGTCCTTGATTTATTTAATTTCATATTTGAGCTGAAGATATTCATAATAAACTTTGCATCTCTTAATCATAATGATTCTTAGCCAATTAGAAGTCGAAAAACAACATGAAAATTTGAATGAAGTTTGTCAGGTCCGAGCTAAAATCACTAGTAACCACTGAATGACTTTGTGGATGTGGGGTGACTTATCCACAACTCCCTTTTCATCTGGGATATGGAACCGTTTCTCAAAGTTTCTTTAAATGATCTAGCTGTGTATCACCTGGCGTGGAGAGGTATCAATAAGTGGGGACTCATATCAGGATGCCTTTATTGGCTGAGGAAAATCTCATTTCCTATGAGAGGCATGCCAAATGGGATGCTCAAGCTACTGTTTGCATTTTTCACCCGTGAAGGTGTCCATGAATTGAAATTAGCACTGTGTGTGAGCCTCATGGGATTCAAGTGTTGCTAAGGCAACCACTAATTTCCAAATCAGGGTAAATAGTTTCACAGAATGTAGAGTTTCCTTTAACAAATTGGATTCCAGCGAAGGGCACACCTTTTCTTCCCCTGCTGCTCTTTACTTAAGTTAAGGTTGTACACTGGCAGCTGTGTGCACCAGGGGCTACTTTCATCTTTGCCAACGGTACTCTGAAGATAACAGGCAGTAGCAGAGATCCCCGAGGTCTATCAGCTTTTCCCAGTCTTTACCTTTTGTGGTTTGTCAAGTTGAAGTCACATTTCTTGACTCACACAGTAGGGCACTGAAACGACTCCTCAGCACATTCATATAATCGACTTCTAAGCAAAGAAGCCATGGGGTTTACAATCATCTAGCTCTGTTCCCTTCCCCAATCTGCAACACTCCTTACCCCTGTTCATGCATAAGAATTCCTGCCGAGAATGAACCTATTATTAAGCCAGCATTGCTTCTCTGTCTACATTCTTGTGTTAAATTAGTCCTCTTCATTGTTACAAATAATAGGCAACCACTTATGCATCAACGAAAACTCACTGCACTGCTGTGGGATTATTTCAGTCCTCAATGAACGACACAGTCCTGCTATTGTTTATGGGAGTGATTTTTAAAGTCTCTCTTGCTTCCTTTTAAATCTTTTCTTTGGGGAGGAATGACCAATCTTCCTCATGTACTTAGCATATTTTCTCCTTGAAACCCTTTGCAGAATGGGCACCATTAACAGTGGCATCTTTTTTCTTTCCTTTTGCAGTAATTCCTAGTGTTGCCTTCTGATTTGAATATGTCAGCAGCAAGGCCTGAATACAATACTTAAAAAATTCGTGGAGGCATATTAATTACCTTCTTTGCAAAAAATGAAAGCAGCTTTGTGATTATTTCATCTTTTCTGGTCACGTCCTGAATTCAGAAATAGCCTTGCTAACTTGTTCATAAATTCTTTTGGAAAGGGCCTTGTCTGTCCATGTGCACCGAGGTTCTCTTTGTGCTAGACAAAATGCTAGACCTCGCATGCATACTGTTACTTTTTGGATGTAATATAATGTGATGAAGAAGATATCTAATTTATCGATGCAGATGTAGACTGGGGATTGAAAAGTTCATGCATCAACTAAATTTGGTATTTTAGTCCTGTAATTGAGCACTTAAGAGATAAGAGGCAGGAGAATCACAAGTAGTTGATAATGTGAGGTCCCCAAGGGCTGGTAGTCATTGCTGTATCAGGTCTCTATTAGACAGATCAATGCCACAATTCCTAAGTTTTAAAGACAAGGCTGCATAGAAAGTTCCAGAACATCCCGCGTTAACAAGTGAATCTCTTCCTTAAAGAGCAAAACAAACGATTCGAAGTAAATCGAAAATTTACAATAAAAATATTCAATTGGGAAAACCCATCTATGACAACAGTGTTTCTAAATTATAGATATAGTTTATTATACAAAACATTTCTCCATGTGTTAGGAGGAAAACTCTTTCATAAATATTACAAACTATATAATATACAATAGACTGTACACACTGTACACGAAGCATATTTTGAAAGTATAGTGATAAAAGGAATAGTCACACGTCCAACACTTCCTTAAAGTGAAGACCTTAGTCCCAGTCACACACCTTGCCTTGGGACTTTGATATCACATTCATTGTTCTGTTATCACAGCCCATAGTGACTTCACTGATAGCATTACCTACTGGATTGCTCCACCCCCATACACATACAGGATGGAAGAATGTCTGTCATGGCATGAGCTACTTCTCTTTCAGTCCAGATTGGTAATGGTACCCTCCACTCTTGTTCTTTAAGATGCATGTATCAGGCCACTTGAGCCATGACAGAGAGAAGCGGGTGAGGACTGAGGGTCTTTCCACTCCACCCCTATCTTAGGTGGCTTACCTTCCATGGCTGTGTTATGCTGAGCTCCTGCAGTTTCAGGCTGGGCTCCAATATTGCCATCTTCTCCCTTTTCCTCTTTGGTTTACACATGACTGGATTCTGGGTTTTACCCATTTCTGCTTTTCTAACCCTTTTTAACTTCTCAGCTCTCTGATCATGGAAGGAATTTATATACCAATTGTAATTACACCATCAGTGAACATGTCTCAGCTATTCTCAACCAGAGCTAACCCTCAGTTTTAGTGAGTGAATATAAAAGATTTAAATGAGGAAATTTCAGATACAACAGTAAATGTATCTGAAACTATTTTCTATATGTTCCTACAGTTCCGTACTCTTGTCTTGACAGTTGTCATGTATCCTGTGAACAAATGCAAACATTTCTAGTATCTACTTAGAAAACCCTTGCTTTTGTGTAGATGAAAAGACTTCCGTGGATCATTATAGTTAATCTTTCATTTAAGTGATTTGTTAAAGGTCGCTATTTAGGAGGAAAGAGATGTAAAAATAACAACAGCAGCAACATGTGAGTCTTAAGTGACTTGGAAGGAGAAGATGGCTGTTGAATAGTGAAATCAAGATCACGACAAGCGATATGCTCCAAGCCAGGCAGGAAACTCAGTCCAAGAAAGACATGATTAACAGAGCAATGGAAAATAGATAAACGAGACTCACTGTACTTCTTCTTCAGCATCGTAACACTCTGTACATGGATCTCAAAGAACAAGAGTGGAGGGTACCATTACCCACCTGGACTGACAGAGAAGTAGCCCATGCTACTTCTCTTCCTGTGATTTCATTGTTGTGCACAAAGGTGTTTATTTGATTCTGAAGATTCTGTCTACAGAAAATGACTCCTCTTTGAAGGTCATGGAGGTAACAAAGGAACACCCAGAATGACACTGGAGGTATGAATCAGCAGAACCAGAAGTGGGTTGTGCCGTGCAATTTTATTGCCAGTGCATGAAATGTAGATATTTGAGATTTTGAGAAATTTAGTCTTTAAAAAGGACTAATACATGTCTCCCTCAGGGATTAGAAGATCATGATGACCCAGGCCTGTATGCATAATTAACATGATCAACCCCACAATGGTAAAGTCAGTCAACCCCATGTGGTGCACGTGTTCATCACAGAAAGTGTCAAATCAGTACAGGACATATTTTCCCTGATCAAGGAGAGTGTTACATTTATCATATTCATTGCTAATCTAGAGTCTATCAACACCATGCACCATGAACTTCAACCGTGAGAAGGTTGGGAACTGGGAAATGCAAAGTACACTGCTCTATTCAGAAGGGTAGGTCTAGTAAGGAGCCATAGGCTAGAACCATACAGATACATTCCCCAAAGCTGAATATCAGCTTTGATGTGAACTGTGAGGGTATGCATTTTACCCTTATGACTTCAATGGGACAAAACCCAGGGTTCTATATGTGGAGTTGACCACAATCTTATTGTGCAGGAGTGCCAGCGAGATCACTCAGGAGGACTACAAATGGCATTCTAGAGTACATGGCAAGAAAAAAGCCAACATGTGTATTATGACTAGTAGTTCTTGTTGGTTATATTCATAAAAAAGGACAGTTTTTATTCTTGCAAAAAAACAAATTAAAACTAAAAACAAAACCACATTTCTTTGCATTTGAAGCCTCAGTATAAAGGGAGACAATAAGAAACAATTCATTCTATAGATGGAAACTCATTACTAGTTATTCATAACATGAGCGATCTCAGACTTGTAAGTACTGATTCATAATTTGAGATATATATGCTTTAAAGAAAACACCACATAACTTAATATACATTTGGAAAAATGGAGGATTGATGTTGAGGAGTCTAAGCAAAATCTTTCTTTGGAGAAATTTATTATATTCTAGTAGTGTTTTTACCATCAAGGAAATATAGCAGTAATATACTTTTTCTTACCATATTCTCAATCTGAAGAACATCAGTATAATGATTTAGAGCATTTGAACCTATAGTAATGAATAATTCAGAATTTATTGTAAGAAAATACTAAATGCCAGAGTTTTGTCCTGGTGGCAGTCTAGAAGCATTGAGAAGGGATGTAGTTACAGTAGATGTTACGTGAAACTCTGTCAAGCTGAAGGATCTATAGACCATACCCATGCTTGAGCAAGTGGTGTGAACTAGGTTTGTCTGGAATGACCAAGGAACTTGAACAGGGAGTCTGTATCAGGGGGACTGCTCAAGGCTAAGGAGGAATATGCAAGCACTACCACAGAGGAGAGTCCTTGCTAAGTCAGGTGATCCACACTGCTGGGGGAGCTCCTTCTGCTCCTTCAGCCTATACCCTTTAAGATACCAGCCTTAAGATACCAGGGGTGTGGTCTTTAAAAACGCAGCAGGAACAGGGCGCCCTCTCTCTTGCTTCCCGCTCCTGTTCCTCCGACTAGGCTTTCTGTTTCCTGTTTGCAACGAGAAGAATGTTGTTTGGAAAAGTTTTTCTCCTCAAATAAATAACCCTTTTTATTATTTCTAATTCTTTTTTTTAAAATTTATTTTATTTTATTATTATTATTTTATTATTCCTAATTCTTAACTGGTGTGGGATTGTTTTGTGGCTTCACCACGGAGGTCAGAACTTGTACAGGAAGTCGCAAGGGCAAGCTTCCACTTTGAAGACACACATGTAGTATGTGCTCACAATAGCCCACTGTGCTACCAGTCATTCGCTGTTTCACCTTCACTGTCTTCAGAGGCAGGACATTGGACAGTGGGGCAAGGGAAGCATAGGGAAGAAAATGCCTCTCACATAGTCTTGTTCCCTGTGAGTTCCAATGTAAAGGAGGGCAGACTGACTTGGGCGAGAGCTTACAAATTTCCCTCAGTTTCTGAGTTTTACTGCTCCATGCACTACATAACTTAATTAACTGAATGAAAAGGTTTCATGAAATGAAAAGGAAGCAGTATTTCTGAAGGGATTGCGAAGCATCACAGGCAAAATAGGCAACTTGCGTGTAGTGACAACTTTTCTATCTGAGGTCCCCCAAAATGTGAAAATATACATTTTGAAGGTATAATCCCACCAGGACAAATAGAATGGAGCAGAAGCAATAACAGAGCTAATGGCAAAATCTTTAGAGCCTGGAAAGCAGCAGGACAAGAGTGAAACAGACAAAGCAGAGCCAAGAAGTCTGACTCCTACACACCGGGAGTGCCGACAATCAATTCGGTTTCATTAGAGATTTGCTAAAAGGCTGGGAAGTTGGCTCGCACTGCAGACCTGCAGGAGTGAGGTGAAGGTGGGCCAAGTAGGGTTGTCAAGTTTGTCGAGAGGCTGTGGCACTTACTAGATTCCCTCCAGATTGTCCTTCACAGCCCTTGTACATGAGTCCATATTGCCAAATAAAGTATTTATGTTCTCCTTCCTTACTTTTCACTTCCAGACAATACCTTTTGACTTCCAATTATTCCTTTCCCTGAACATTTTTCTCTCCCTGATAGTTTCACTGTCATTTTTATGATTAATATAGGGTATTTACATTATTATTATGGTGTAGGTTTTATTTACTGCCAAGCCATTTAAGATAGCTAATTGTTTTCCCCTAAAAATGTTTTTGTTTTCCGTGGCATTAATGAATGCCTTCTTTTAGCATTTTGATTAATTACACACAGGCAAGAATACAATGGAGAGTCATATAGGATGTTCCCTGGGATAAGAATACTCTCATTCAAAATAACAAGGAGAAAGGGAACATGAAGATGTAATACAAGAATCCAGAATTAGTTATCTTGGCTTGAGAGGCTGGCAGTGCTTTAGGCTTAATTCGTTTGCTATGCAAAGGTCTGTTGGTTACTTAGAGTATCAAAACACTCATTTATAACATGGTGCATTCTTCACCTTTTGTATTATTGTTTTGAGAGGAAATCATCATGAAAAATTACATGAAAATGAATTTGAAAAAAGGTCTTTTTTAAGGAGCCTGGTGGCACTGGTAACAAGAAACATTACTTTTGAGTCTAGGTTTGTGGATTACTAGTGGACAAACAGCCTTGGAGGAGAGTGAAACTTCAAAGTAAATATTAGACTCATATGATAGAGTACTTTCAAGAAAATAGTTTCTTCCTACAGGTCTCAAGACTGAATAGAATACAAAACTGTAGGGCATTCTGTCAGTTTGGAGGGGCTGCCGTTGTCTA
>JAQHUG010000274.1:1313937-1329961 GCA_028555095.1 Dicrostonyx torquatus | reverse complement strand
CTTACAGCTCACAAGCCTGCAGAAGCCAAATAGCAAGGTGAACCCAAAGAAAAACATATAAAGATTTTCCTGGAAGTCGGAAGCAAACAAAACCTTCAGACAAAAGTTGGAAGCACGGGTGTGGGGATGGGGGTAAAAACATCTTTTAAATGTAAAATATAATACGGTTTTCCTGAGATAAACCTATGGCTAAGTTATAGCTCTTTAGGATGAATTGTATTGTTAACTCTTCATTTTCCACACATTTCTAAAGTGTATTTCTTATTTATTTTGTGGAATAAAGCAAACAAATCCTATGAATAAAAATCCCAAGTCACCTAAATCCAGGTTTGAACTTATCATTTAAGAAATAATAGAATCTGATTAGAGTTTCATTAAACTTATCGTATATTCTATTATTTATACTATTAAAAATCTCTTGAATACTAAAAAAACACTATGCTCTTAGTGCTTTCATCACATTTTGCAGTATTTTTATTTGTATTCTATGTGAAATGGAAAACAATGATGTGGAGATATAAGAATTTCAAAACAGAAACAGTATTATGGTCTTTGTTGTTCTTTCTCAGAATCTGTTTTGCTTAATTCTTCACAGGCCTGTGAAGCCTGTATTTTGGAGACAAATAGTTTTATCTCTAGATATTGGGTTCTGCATCCTGACTTAGCCTTCAAGAGAGGCTCTTCTCTAGGGCTCTCAATCAGGAGCAGTAGCTAATGATTTCACCTGGCCTAATAAAATGCAAGAAGAGAATTGCTGAACAGCTTGTGTAATATGCATTGACTGCCTTCTGAGAGGATTTCTAGAAAAGATTCAGTTTTACAAATTACCTAAGGTCAGGAAGCAGCTTTTTCCAAGAGTTGATAGTAGTAGGCTTTCAAGGCCAAGTGACAAGATGGAGGTTAAGTCAACCTTAAGAAGAAGCAGAAATTCAGAGAGGAAAAATAGTCCATGTTAGAAGAGAGACAAAACATCAGCAGAAGCAAAATCAAGCACAGAGTCTTGAGTTTCTAACAAGATCATGCTATCATTCTATTGAGGAATTACGTCACATTTGAAGCACAGGATAGTTTTAGAATGCCCAAGCAACAGAACCATCAGATCTCCTTTTGTTGATGGAGTCATTTTCTATTGTGTTATAAACTGGCTCCACTTTTAAAACATCTGAAGAGGTGCAGTGAATTAAAAGGATGTTTCATTTTTTTTCTCAATAACCTGAGAAATAAGCTGTGTACCTGGAGTAACAAGAAAGTAATGGGTAAGCTTCAAAACCGATAAGTCTTTACAGTTGCAATGTTCTCATTTGTTGCATTACAATTTATGAATCAACAAAGAGAACGCCACATCTCAATGTTAGTACTGACATTATTACAAAACACTGCAGCTGTTCTCCCTCTTCAGATACCGTTTTGAGACTCCTGTGAACATAGTAAAGGTAATCCAGAAAACTGATCAGAAGACAAAAGCAAAACACAGATACTATAAAGAAACAAGCCATAGCAAGCTATAGTTCAAGGGAAAACGTATCAATACAATAAAAAATAGGATCATTAAGAGAACACCAAAATCTACTGCCACACTTGACTGGCCTCTGCTAAGGCAGGATGCTCCAGATCTGTAAAAGGAAATCGCAGTTCTGCTCTCTTCACACTGGCGTTCCTCCCCCAGTCTGTGTTTACTTCATATCCATGTAGGTGAGAAAACTAAATCATGCCTTTCCTTTGTGGGATCAATTTTAATTTTAGAGACATTTAGGAACAGAAACAATTTTAGTAAAAAAACCGACTCATGCAATCAAATTTGGGGTCTTTCAAAGCCATTCTCTCTTTTGACTTTAAGAGTCTATTTTTAGGAGTCAAGTCCAAGAAGGAAGCACTTTATTTTCCTTATTTGATTCTTCTTTAAATGGGCAAATATCAGTTTCAAAAATCTAATTTTCACTTTGGAAAGACCTACTAAATGATAATACTGAGTATGACAAGAAATGAACAACCCCAAAATTTAAAAAATGAAGTCTTTGAGTTATTATTTCAAACTGGTAATTCACTGTGTGTCTTGATTATGGAAATCAGAGAGTTCATGATTCTCATTTTTACTTTAGTTTTCAGAAGCATGCATCTCCTATTCTATTGGGTATGTAGACATTTAAGCTTAACCGTCTCTTGCTGTATCTTTCCCAGAATGTTTTGCTGTGTCTGACTATGGATCTCTGCACCAATTCTTTTGTGGACTGTGTTGGTGTCTGGTAAGTAACATTTGCTTACAGGATTAATGGCTTTTCTTTACAGAATCTGGGAAATGAAAGGATAGAAATATTTTTTAATGGCATTCTGTTACAGATCTTCTAAAAGTCTGTAAGTATATGTCATCAGAGATGTTACAATGTTAGGCAAAAAAAATCCCTTTGGAATGTGAGTTTCTCTATGATTGCCTTATCCAAGGATGCCACATTGTTTAAGAAGAACTGAAGACAGACCCTAAAAAATTCCACACTAGCTCAGAATTGAGTATAATAAAGTGTTATTTATTAAGGGGTAGACTCACACATCACAGTCCTCTGCTTGAATGGGGAACAGTAACCGAATCCTGCTGCTGGAAGTGAGGCCAGATGCGAGGTACATCAGCATTTATAGTATGAGGTCATGCCCAAGTGGGCGCATAACTTAAAGGCTACTGGCTGTAGGAATTCCGACAGACAAAAACAATGGAAGTGTTGAGAACAGGATACAGAAACTCATCAGGTAGGGCAGGGACCTTAAAGCAGCAGAACTGAGAACGTCCTTCTGAGGGGCCAAGAAAGATATAGTGGAGCTCTGGGTCCTGGCTCCTTTCCATCCCTCATCCTAAATAAATACGTGTGTGTAGGGACTATAGGATGATGTGGCAAAAACTTAGAGGAGGCTACTGGATGGGTCCACGTTATGCCTACTGTACTGACCAGCTGATCTCCACCCCATTTCTCGGCCAGGGTAGTGCCGTAAGTCTTCTAAATTGGCCTAAGATGAAAGGAGACACTCTATGCTATTCTGCGACCTCTTGTCTGAACAGGGCTCTGCTCTCTTCTCCTACATAAGCTCCCACCTATGAATCCATAATTAATTTCTTGGTAAAACTCACCTTCTGTGGTTTCTGAATCCCAGCCTTTAAGTTCATGAGAAGAGAACTTGAGATCTTGTTTGGACGTGGGCACAGCTACTCATATACCCTTGACGAAAGGCCAGCCCTTCTCTTTGGTGGAAGGCCTTCCTGTCCTCTTTGAATGAGCCCCTGCAGCTTCGGGAGGGACGCACACCTGAGCTTTGAGGGAGGAAGGGGAAACCTGCCTAGCAGGCAGGTCAGAGGAAGCAACCCTGGCGATCACTGGAGTGACAGATGTCACAGTCAGATCGCCCTTATGTCATAAGACAAGATCTCCTGAGTAAACTGGGGGCGTGGTGATCATGGGAGAGGGCAGAGAAGAGAGGGGAGTGGAGAAAAATATATAGCTCAATAAAAACAATTAAAAATAGTTTTAATGGCTTTCAAGTCATTGTCTTGTGATGGATTTGGTGGCTGAAATATTTTATGGCACCCTAGTACCCCAAAGTATGCTCAGCGGGATTCAAGAGATTCTTCAATTCTTTCAAAAGCACTCCAATATTCCCATAATAGGTTACCATCTCCTTTCCTTTAGCTTTGTTCTCCCTGATCTTTACTATTTCTTTAAATTTTTCTGTCTGAAAATTGCCACATACTTACTCTTGAAAATGATGACCTCCCTGACATGCTGAAGTCTTTCTGTCTGACTTTCCAGAGTCTGCAGTCTCAATGCCGCTTTTATCCTGGGTGATATATATATATGGGGGTTTACAAATTCTCTAGGCTACAATCCTGTGCAGGAGATTTCAAGTGGATTCATTAATTTTATGCTCCCATTTCTCCTTCATAATGACATTTTATTGGTAGGTGAATTTAAAAAGCTTAGAAAAACAAGTATTCTTCAGAAGTCAAATTCATTTATAAATATATACTGCTTGGTATTACAGGGTATATATGGACAGTGATTTGATTGCCATAGTGAAAAGAGTTCACATGGCCATTAAAACACAGTTAATAAGTGTGAGTGATTTTGTGTGCTGTGTATGTGTGTGTAAGAACAGCTAAACTTTACGGATGTATCAGGTATCTCAAGTAAATTGCAACTTTAAAAATACCCATGCTGTATATTAATAACCTCGTTACATATATGTGCATATATTTTAACTTTTTTATCATAAATGCAATCTTGTTTAATATGAAATTAAAGAAAGGTTATTCCTTTTAGTAGTGAAGATGTGCCCTGTGGGTGGGTCGGAGCACTACACCAAAGAGCACTCGCAGTCTGGCATCAGCACAAAGGACCACAGTAGCTGGAAATGGCTGTTTTCTCTGCTGGATAGGGAATGGCATGAGTCTCAAATTGATTCCTGTGATTCAGATGCTCCTCTGATATAAAAAGGAAAAGTTGTGCAATCCTGTCATCACAGCGAAGTAGAAATTTCTATAAAGTCAATCCAAAAGTTCATTAAACTTTGAGACCTTCTGTTTTTGTTTAAACCTTAAAGGTTTCTTAACTTAGGCAAATGATATAACTTAAAACATGATTTCATAATTAGTAAATAGAAATTTTACAAACTAACTTTTCTTCCAGATTGGGAAACAAAAAATATAGCATTTTGTTTGTACCCCAAACCTGATCTTAATTATATTCTACCTTATGATGTCATTGCATAATTAGTCCTCTACTAAGGCTCGGTAATAATGCCATGTTCTCCTAAGCCTTATGAGGGAACAAAAGAAATATATATATATATATATATATATATATCCACATATGAATAATGCATGCACACTTTGTGAGTTTCATTAGGTGTCTATCATAAAAAGGTCTTTGCTAATTTTTATCTCTCCTATGATATGAAGCATAAAACCTTCATCATCAGTATCCAAAGCAGTTCAGAAATTAGCTATATGTACAGGATGGGAAAATCTTCACAGGATTTGCAAGGCTATTACTGAAGTTTATATCCCAATCCCCTGACCCTTTTCTCAAAATGATCAGACAGCAGTTCAGATGTTTGACTCTTGTAGTCTAAGACCTTGACATTTAACCAAGCACAGAGATTATGTGTCTTTCCACCAGGTCTCACAGTTATAATCAGGTTGCAGAGTCATTACATTTGATCAATCAGAATTATTGCTTCTCAGGACCTACAGGTGAGGGTTATTTTCTTTAAAAGAACTGTGTGTAATTTCCTTAGTGTGTTTGTCTCCTTTCTTTGTCTGGTAAGATATTTTTCAGAATGGATATTTAACAAATATTGAATGATAATTTTTTATTGACCTTTGTAGCTTTGGGAAACCTTGAAAAGTTTTCAGCGAGATGTTTTAAATGTTTTGTGATCTTTAGGATTTTAAAATAGTATTGTAATGACCTTTCCAAAGGAATAAAACAGAAAGTTGTTGTAACCCGAAGGTGAAGCAGCAAAAACTGTTACAGCTGGGTTGTCTTTTTCCCACTCACTAATTATACCTAAGTAGATACACTGAGCTTTTTGTTCATTCCAATTTATAGGATGTCCTGGGTATGATATTGCCAGAAAGGACAAGTTACCTCCATGGCATAATAGTAGAGTGTCAAAGAAATGTTATACTGACAGTCAAACTAGATACTCACCCCCCATGTCCCCAGTGGGAGTATTGGTTCCAACTATGATGTTATAAGCTGTTAATTTCATTACTGCCAAGACCACAGGAAAGCAGATCCTGTAAATATTTCCAAATGCTGTAAATGCTGCCCAAAATATAGTGACTTACTCTAATTCATTATTCGCTGCTTCCGTAGGCTAGCAGTCTTACCCCAGTACCTTACACATGGTCAAAAGAGCAGAACAAAACAGTCTTCTGGAAACTCAAGAGTGGGACCAGGTTGCTAGGCCTTTCCAGTTTCTTAATGCTGCTCTCTCTAATTCCTTTGCTGAGGGCCTCATTTCTTCATCCTCAGAACCAGTGGGGTAGAGATATTGGATTCTTGTAGTCTAATCTTAGGCCTTGACATTCAAACTAGATCAGAGATTTTGAGTCTTTTCAGGTGGCATATTCTACATAGTACATTATATGTTACAGGAACATTACCTTAGTGACCACTGAATAAGCAAGACTTGCCCCATCTATGGTCATGTCATCACAGATTTTGGGGATTAGGACATGAACATCTCTCAGGCAGGGCAACACTGTGTGTTGTTACTAGACATTAAAAGTGAAATTATATCTTCTGTGTGTAAGTACAGAATATCATTTCAATACCAAAGTAAGGAAATAAAAAGTTGAGAAAAGATACTGATTTGTGATAAGCTAAATGGATTTTCAGTTGTCATGTTTTAATCATAACAGTGTTGTGTATTTGCAGTGTAAATTTCCTGATCTTCAATTTTGTCACCTGGATGATAAGCTTCGAAAGCTTTCCTCAGAGGACTTTTTGGGAAGGTTTATGTTGATTTTTGTATCAGCACGTAGAATTATAATGTCTTGGCTCAGAATTCATTGACATTAAGGCAGAGCTGAGGTTTTAATCATTTCCTCTTAAATCAGTATTTTTTTCAATGTAGTTTGTGTTGGCCATTCAATGAAATTGAAGCTAACCATTGTAAGTTCCTTGCTGTGCACTTTCTTGCAGTCTGCTTCTCACCTCTTATGATATGGCAGGAGGGGTGAGGCAACATTCCAAATGGAGCACTTGACTCCTTGTTGAGAAGTTATAGCATCAACTATCTGCTCCAAAAGAGCCTAAATATTGAATATCAGAGTATGTCAGGTCTACGATTTAACAGGTGGTGACAGGACATTAGTTATATACTGTCCTCAATGAACAGACAAATGTCAACCAGTATTCTAATCTTTTAAAAGTAGTTTGTTGCTAGAAACAGTTAAAAATGGATGAAAACTGAATTTGACTTGGTAACATTCATTAACTTTAATCTTAAAGCATATTGGCGAGTACTTGTTAAGAATTCTTTTATACTAAAACTTTTCCTTTTTAGTTGTGTTGTGTAAATGGATATGTTCTATTTCCTTTGCGTTCTGGTAGACCTTTTCTGGTCTGAAGTAATAATCTAATTGTGGAGTTTTATTATTGAAATTGATCTCACAAATTATTAGAATATATTTGGAAATACATACTTTTCGGGTGGTCGTTTTAGATTGTCTTTTAATTGAAATATTTTTTTTGTTTTGGAGAGTCATTATTTATCAATATAAGATATGCTACAATGGTGGAAATGACATGTACTCTTCCCTATTTTTTAAGTCATGCATAAAATCTTTTGTCTTAGGAGATTTGATATAGAGCTTCTTGTACAGGCAAAAACTATATGACACATTTTGAATTTGTTACTCTACAAGTTAGATAAAATCAGTATTTTATACATTGAATGCATTTGTGTGTGTCATCAAATAACTAATAAGGTATAAAAAAATCATTAGCCATCCTTTTGAAAGATATTTAAGCTAGTGGACTATAAAAATCCAAGTTCTTCTAAATGTCACTTGGAGTTCTGGGGGATGCCTCACTTCTGAGTTCGGAACTCGTGAATTGAATATCTTGATCTAGTTGAGTAAGCGGGAAATGAGCACTGCTTTCCATCCGACTGGTAGATGTGATCCTAAGTGGGAGGACAAGGATGGAGAGGGAGAGAATGAATAATAAATGCATCTGAAAATCAGGCTTAGCATGTAGAGAATATCAGCACATCCCCAAGATTCTGTGAAGTCTGTCTCCGATTATTTATTACACTTCCTAAAGAACAGGTATGTGATGGCTAGAGCCTTTCAAACTTAGCAATAATTATTTTTCTATCCTAAAATAAAGTCTAGAGAAATATTTCTAACTGTAACAATATACCATAATGGTTAGAGTTCCATAAAGATGTCTGTCTTTCTCCCCTAGGATTTCCTTCTATGATTTTAAAAATCAATCTACTTTTAAAATATTTGCAGAAATTAATATTGTTAACTCGACCTTGGTGATTTCCATTGTAAAGAAATGAAAATGGAAGCTTATTTTATAGACTGGAGAGTGTCTTTACAACTTCAATTTCACTTTTAGGCTAAAATTTTCCTTTCATTTTTATTTTCTTTAAGGATTGTGAAGAATTCTAGCTTCCCTACTGTTGTGTCTTACACAGATTCAAGTTGAATATGTATTTCCCAGCATCTAGATATGCTGATTCAGTGTAGTTGGTGACAGGTGTCTCAATGACAAAGGCAGGAGGTCTTTAAAATCTCCAGTTTGGGAGTGTCAGGATGGGTATAACATAGACTCATGCTGACAATCTAAAATGAAGGTTCTTAGTATAATTGCTATTCTTTCAAAAGTTAAGAAACGCAGCTGTGTCCTCTTCACCTCCAATTCCTGAAAATTCTACACGGGGGAATAGAGACTTGCCCCCTTCACTTTTGAGGTTTTACCTTCTCCCTTCTTTTCCTTGGATGGTACTAAAGATCAGTGGACATAATGCTATTTTGTTCTAATTAAACTTAAACTGGCCCAAATTATCCATTTACTTGGGTGGGGATACTTCCTAACATACAGAGGAGAAATTTCGTTCTGTTTTTATTTATAAAAGAATGAATGCCTATTTCTGTCCATCCACTCATGGGGCATGAAGGCACTGTAGTATATCATCAGGCAAAGCAGGGACAAACAATTAAATAAACAAGTAGAGGAGGGGGAAAGCAATTGTTCTTTCCAGAAATGACTCTCAATATTTCTTCAGACGGAAGGCAGAATGAATTAGGTGCAGATTTACAGGACTCTATTAACTTTTGGGCATGAGCTATAGGCTAACTTACCTATAAGAATATGTTAATTAATTAATTAATTAATTAATCTCTCTTAGGTTTGGGCAGCAAAATGTATGGTGAACACACATGTTAATTTTTAAAAATGGTTAAAATCAGAGTGTAACTTTGTAGTATGTATGTCTTCATATGAGCTATTCACACATTTTCTGCCTGCCTACAGAGAACTTTGAACTATTGACTAAAATCATTCCCAATTTAACACAATCATTGTACATCAGGTTCACATTTTTTTCATGTATAGTCTTTTATTGATTTTATTGAGCTCTACTTTTTCTCTCCTCTCCTCCCATCCTCTCCCCTCCCCTTTAACCCTCTCCCATAGTCTCCATGCTCCCAATTTACTCAGGAAATCTTGTATTTTTCTACGTCCCACCATTTTATAAAGCTCTTCCATTAACTCAGTTCTTGCTCTTCCCAACCTTATGGGTGATTCAGCAAATGCCCAGGCTATAGACTTCCCTCCTTTAACCCTAGCAGCCAAGGACCAGAGAAAACCTTACTGCCAGCATGCATCATAGATTACCTTTCAATCCCATAAAATAAATTTCCCCTTCCTGGAAGTTCTATAAGAAGGGCCACTTAAGCCTGAACTTCAGGCCTGACTCGCCTTAAAGCCTCTGTCATGTTGTTGTCTGCCAGCCTGGCTATGGTCTTAACATTACTTCTAATCAATCTCTTCTAAAAACAACACCCAACTCTGTGTCGTCTCCTTGAACTCTAAACCTGAAAGCTTTCAATGACAATTTTAGGTCTTCTGGGTAATTGGGCTTAGTTTTATATGCTGTGTTTTGTGTGGCTCTGTGTCCATAGAAACAACTTCACAACTGTTTCCCTTCATGCCTTCAAAGTGATAAACAATCCTAACTTTACGAGAGGTATGATTGAATCATCTGAAAATGGATTCCATATCTGATAGGCAGACTGAAAGGTCCTAAGAACTTCTTACTGAATTAAAAGAAAACTAACATCAAGACTCAATAGATACCATCTGACGAACATTTTCTTTACCTTTCTTTCTTTTTAAAAAAATGAAATTATTTTTGATAATTTCATGTTTGTGTTTTGATCATATCTATTATTTATATCTTCCTCCAAGTTCTCTCAGATATCCCTACCAAGATTTATTTTTGATCATGAGACTCATGTAGGTTTTGACATGTATTAAGGACAGTGGTGAGTTTGCCATACAATAAATAACAAAATAAAAAATATCCTTGATGCCAGGAGAATGGCACAATGGGTAAAGGTGCTACCACCAAGACTGATGGCCTGAGATTAATCTCTATGACCCACATGGTAGGAGAGACCCCTACTGCAAAAATTGTACTCTTATTCATAGGCCATATCACATTCACATCTAAATCTTTGTGCTTCTGGGCTCAGGGTGCTGTACATACAAGGGGATATGAGGAAAATTTTTAGCCTAAGCATCAAGTTTCGTTAGCTTTCTGTGGGAGAGTTCAAATTACTCTCATGGCCAAGACGTAACAACTCCTCTTTTGAGAAGCACGTTATGTTTGTGATCTATGAAGTCAATACTCCAGTTTATGTTAAACACTAATTCTAATCACCCCTTCATTATTTTCATTCCTTCATTTCCTCTTCTTCTTCTTTCCTCCTCCTTTCTGGTTTATTTTTTCTAGGCAGTATCAGACCTTAAGTGTTAAGACTCATGACTATGTCCGAAATCCTTGTAGATGGAACTGTTTTTTTTCCTAAAATTTATTATTTCTTATTTTTTATCAGATGAGTAAATATAAATGCTGTAAAAAGATTTGATAGACAGAGGTTGCAAGTGATGGTATGAATGTCAAATCATCAAAATGATCAACAACTGTGTATGTAAATTGAGTTTATAGGTTTTGATTTAGCAGGTGTAGAGATATACTATTGCTCTGACCTCTGCAATCATGAACTTAGAGGTCTGGAAATGACATTTGACTATTTAATACAAGTTTCCCTTTTGCCAAATATACTATCTTTTGAAGATGATGAAATAGAAAATAACTTAATTTTAAATATAATACCACCAGTGAAAGTGAGTTAAGCCACAGGTCACCTAGAATTTTCTCGTGTAACTCCAGAAAATCAATTCATAGCCCCTATTCTCTTCAGTGTGAATCCCGTAAAATGTGGCATTTGAGACATCCTTTTGTAACCTATATTTTTTGACAAGCTAGCTGTGGAGTGATTAGTGAATTATTTTCGGACATTTTAAGAGCTAAAATGACTAAGGGTTTTTCCTCTCCCATATTCCGTCCCTTAACCCGTCATTTTCTGCTTTCACAATTTAAATACAGATTATGTAACTTTTGTTTCACCAACAGGCTCACTTAGTTGAAGATCTGTTTTGTTTCTGAGAGAAATTCACGAGGTTTCCCTTGTCTTACAAATCAAGGAAAACAAAGGACCATCACCATCCTTGCCTGCAAGGTTGAAAGGTGAGGGGTGTGGATGAGAAAGGAGCCAGCAAAGGAGGGGCAAGAAGATGAAAGAATGGCGATGTCATGGTAAGTTAGGGGAGGGGGAATAATGAATGATTTGCTTAACCAAGGATTCTGTCTTGGAGATAACATATCTATTCTACCATAAACAAAACAACAACAACAAAAACATTGAAACCTAAATACACAAAGTCGTTGCTGGCTTTCTCCTTTATTGAGGATAAACTTCTTCATGTCTCTACACAAACCAATAGTCCAGCAGACAAAACAAGACAGCTATGTATTTTGTTTAAAAAATCCACTATTTAAGAGTCATATTTTACCACAAACAGCATTTTCTTTTACACAAAGCAATCCCACAATCTGACTGTGTGTTCCTACAACCCCGATAACATCATTATTCATCTCCATGGATAAGAAAATGTTACTGCATTTTTTTTTGAGAGCTAAAAGGGGGGGGGAGATCTGACTGATAAAATAGTCAAACAGGGCTTGATAACAATTTATTTCTGACCTTTCCATGCCTTCTGCTCCTAATGATTTTCTGTCATCTCTGTCTAGTCCAGACTTGAAGTTCGGTCTCTGAGGTACTTAGTTTTATGTTGCCACTTAACTTTCAACTTCCATTTTCAGCACAGAAAGGTAAATCAGTAACTGTCACTCTGGCTTCTCAAGGTTTGTCAGGCACCCAAAAGGGATTATGACATAGATCTGAAGGGGATTTCATGTGACTTTTACTTTAATTTTGACATAATCATGGAAATGCCTTAGGACTCCAGGAACTTAATTATCCTGAAAGTTAACCTCCCTCTCTCTTCTTCTGCTTAGGTTTCTGGTTCACTACACCAGTCTTTTCTCTTCCCTGACTTATCAAGAAGTAACTAAGGAAGAAAGAAGGAGAAAATTAGGGGTATTTGCTCTGAGATGTATGCATGGTTGATAACTGTCACTTTTCTCTAATTTATTTTTCTTTTATATTTTATCTCCACGGGGAAGGCACATAACTTTCCTAGTCTGGGCATTTTGGCACTCTTTCAGAACCTTGGGAGCTACCCTCTACAAATTCCGTGCCCCATCCTTTATTTAAATATATTGTTGAGTTCAATTTTTAGCTTAGCAAAGGGAGTCTTGTGGGATAAGAATCTACCCAGAGGTCTTCTTTAGAAGATAATGAGAAAAACAAGTTTAAGGAGATATCTATGGAGAATTCCTATCTGAAGATCATAAAAACTTTTAGGTTTGTAGTATCTTCTTTCAGATATGTTTCTCTAAAGATGGGTGGATATGGATTTTTTTTCACACTAGGCAAATTTTCTTTGTTACAATGTGGTTGACACAAACTGGCTTAAGCCAGGACCCTTCTAGGCTTGGCTAAATTCAGTACCTAAATAAGTGAACTAACTCCTTTTGTGTAATAATTTCCTCAATTAAAACATAATATCCTGTGAGGGAACTCCTCAAACAGGAAGGTAGAAAACTCAAAATAACTTCAGGAAGTTCCTAAAAGTGATCAGATATGCTAGGCCACTCCCTGCTAGAATAAGCAATGAAAACTGAGAGTCCTTCTCAAGGTAGTGCAGTTAAGCTGCAAAGAAGACTCTCAGACAAACCAAGCTACAAAGAGAACTCTGATTCTAGACTGCCTGACTGGACGAAGAAGATACCAGCCATGCTGCCTGGAAGAGGCTCAGACCAACTGAAGAACCTGGAAAGGACACTCTTTAGCCTGGTGAGCTGTGAGCAGGATGTGCAACATGCATCAGGTGCCCATCATTGTAAAATGTCACCTATGATGGAGTGAACTGTGGTGGCGCATGTGTCTTTGAGGCATCTCTGCTCCTGTAATGCCTTATTCATATTCCTGCATATGTATCCTCCAAAAAATTCACTGTTTCACCAAATTGGACTGCTTACTTTTGTCTGTTGTGGGATTCCTACCTAGGGTGAGAAGATATGTATGTTGCATCTCCCCAAGAAAAGTTTGTCCTGCAACACTCCTCCTTGTCCTCTGCTCTCCTTATTTTGCCTCTGCATCTTTCTTGGTATTGCGTTTGTTTCCTCAAGCTAAAAGTGGGGTAACTTGAGATGGAAGCATCCCTTGTCTAAAGAGAACAAACCCCTTTCTCTACCCATGTGCAGTCTTCTGGACATACACTCAATCTGTCCATGGAAATGGTCTATGCTTATCACTGGCTTAGTTATATGCAAGGGTGTTGGGAGCTTATCTCTCCTGTGATGACTTTCTATTGATAGTTCAAACTTGGATCTTTTTAGTATATTGGGTAATAAAAAGGACAGACTAGGAATGAAGAGTATTGTTTTACTTATAGAATTGGACGTGTAAGAAAGCCTTTGTAGAAAACTGTATTTACTTGGGTATATTATATTGATCTTGATGTATATCTGTGTATACAGAGATTGTTTTCTTAAACCATTTCATAGTTTCTTAGTTCAGGTTTTATTGCTGTGAAGAGACACCATTACTACAGCAACTCTTATAAAGGAAAACATTTAATTGAGGCTGGCTTCCAGTTTCAGAGTTTTAAGACATTATTGTTACAGAGAGAAGCATGGCCGCATGCAGACAGACATGGTACTGGAGAAGAAGCTGAGAGAACTATATTTTGATCTATAACTCACTGGCAGCAGAAGGAGACTGCCTCACTAGGCCTAGTTTTAGCTTGTAATACATCAAAGCCCACCTCCACAGTGAAACACTTCCTTCAACAAGGCCACACCTGCTAATAGTGTCACTCCCTATGGGCCAAATATTCAAATACATGAGTCTATGGGGCCATTCCTATTTAAACTACCACATTCCATTCCCTGGTCCCCATATATTTACAGCCATGTATCATTAGCAGAAATACATTTAATTCAACTTTAAAAGTCCCCTTAGTCCTACCATAGCCACAATCTGTGTTGATACCCAAGGCTACTGTTACCACCAAAGGTCAAAAGTATAAGAATGCACAGAGTTGGCCCTCATCCTCACTGACTACAGCACATGGGAGAACTGACCCAGCTCTTCATGGGCTGCAGCACTCAGGAAAGCAGGCTCTGCACTTTGCCTGGATAACACAGTAGACCTGACGCTGTTGCAAGGGCCCTGAGGGTATGAGAGTGGGAGAACTGATCCTATGCCCCTCATCTGCCATGTGGTGGTGAGGGCGAGAGAAAGTGGCCCTTCCCCTATTGCCTCTAGCTACTTGTGGGAGGCTAGAGCGTAGACCCTGCCCCTCACCAGCTGCAGAACTAGGGAGAGTAGTCCCAGCAGCTCACCTAGGAAACACAATGACATGGCCCTGGTAGTACAGGTGTGGGTGAGGCAGCCCGAGACTGAGAGCAGGAGAACCACCTTTGTCCTATGATGCCTGCTACATTGGGAGAACTAGTTAGTGAAGTGCTGGAGAACTTGCCCTGGTGATGAGCATGAGGGAGGACTGGCAGGCTGACCAATCCAGCTACCACTGAGGCTCAGAACCAGGGTTGAGTTGGTCCACTCCAACATCCACCCCATCTATTATCTATTGAAAGCAACACAGAATCAATAAAAAGCTTTGTTAAAAAGTCATCATAGCCTATAATAGACTCAAACTTTTTTTAACAGTCCAAAGTTCAAAGTCTCTTTTGAGATTCATGCAATCTCTAAGACACCATGGCCACAGTATCTCCTATCAAGAAAACATTTTCTATGGGCTGGTTTATAGTTTCAGAGTATTAGTTCATGATCATCATGGCCAGAAGCATGGCAACATGAAAGCAGACATGGTGCCAGGGAACGAGCTGAGAGTTCTACATCTCGACCCACGATTCACAGGCAGCAGAAGCAGACTGCCACATTAGACCAAACTTGAGTTTTTAAGACCTCAGAGTTGACCTCTACAGTGATATACTTCATCCAACAAGGCCACACCTTCTAATAGTGCCACTCCCTATGGGCCAAGCATGCTAACACATGACTGTATGGGGGCCACTCCTATTCAAACCACTCTTCATAATATATATATGATAATATATATTATCATTTTTTATCATATTTGTTGGCTGTATTCTGTGGCATAAATGAGATAAATTAAACTAGTTCTTATAAATTTTTATTATATTTATTTTGTTTTTAGGTTAATATGCTTGTAATAGATTGGGCATATGGAGGCCAGAGAGTAACATGCCAGTGTCAGTTCTCTCCTGCCACTGTATGTTGTCCTAGGGATCAAACAGAGAATGACAGGCGTGACTGCAAATTTATCTGCCAGCTGAGCCACCTGCTGACTGTATTTATTATCCCTCAAATACGTAAAGCATTTATTGTATAATGTTTCATCATACTGATAGAAAATTGTTCCTTGTGCTCCTCTTTACTTAAGCATAAGTTTTATTTCCCTCATGGATTTATAGGTACTGCTTAAAGAATTCTTTGACAAATATATTTACTTCGTTTAAAAAAAAAGTCATGGAAGAGTGAGGTGTCTTGTTTATCATGACTTGTGTTCTTTTATCATGGTTCTAAAGAGATGTTTACAGCAAAAATTGATATAAGATTTATTAACTATGCATACACATAAATATAAGTAGTATTATGGGTAAGAGAGAAGTATTTTATTATGGGCAATACAGAAGTACCTAAAGATCTCTGTACTGAGCAGGTTACTGCCCTTATTTCTAGACCTCATTGATACCTTGTTAATAAAAGAAATAAAAA
>JAQHUG010000274.1:1296007-1313929 GCA_028555095.1 Dicrostonyx torquatus | reverse complement strand
GAGAGAGAGAGAGAGAGAGAGAGAGAGAGAGAGAGAGAGAGAGAGAATCTCAGAGTAGATTTGGAGAATTTAAAGGCTTGAAGCATACTTTGACTGGAGCTATCAGAGATCAAAATAATAACTAAAATATTATCTATATATCTGCCTGTCTATCAATTATTCATCTGTCCATGATTTCTGAAATATATTCTGTCTTCTTCACACATATACTAACTAATGTTATATAGAAGATATTTGAATTTTGTTTCCTTCAGGTTCTCTCAGGAAACAGCTGATATTACTGACTTAGGGCTCATGGTGAGTTACAGTTATAATGGGGACAGCAGGCTTCTATACCTCTGGTTAATACAAGGCACAATACCAGCAGATATTTTCTAACTCTGCATTTAAAATCTCTCCATTAGCTATTATTACTTTCTAAAACCATTTCTACATTGGCACCAAATCAAGTGAAATAGTTTCATTTGAGAAATTTAAGGGTTTGACTGAAGTTCTTACTTTGGCCATAATAAATAATATTAATTTCAAGAAAAAGGAGGATACAAATATTGTGATTTTCCTTTGCTTTCAGCTGAAAAGTACTTTTGAAAAGGATTAGAAGAGCAGATTTCCCCTGCTCTGGTGTATGACGCCCCATGTATCCCACCTGTGGTCCTTTCATAGAAGCCCCACCCTTATGGCCCTGTCCACCTGCCCTGCAGTGTGGCATCCTGTGGTGGGAAGGCTTAGTCTTCTAAAGCTTATTGATCAGCAGGGATTGCTCACTCAAGGGTGAGGACATTTCATTCTTTCCCTTGGGTTTTCCTCTCTGAGAAAACCCATAAGAAGAATTCTTTTACTCATTTTATTGTGCTTCCAATCAATCTTTAATTTGATACAATATGAAAACGGGGAAGAAAAAAATCTCCATCTTAAGACTCCCACCAAGCATAGAACTCTAAGTACAGTAGATTCTCTTCATCATTCGTAAAGCTCCCTTCTGTTTTTAGGAGGAAAAGTATGACTTTTTGTTCTTTTCTTGTCTTCAAATGACCATTCAAATGTCACTACTTGCCCAAAATTCTGACCATATGTGCTATGTAAACGTAAAGGTTTCTTTGTCTCCAATATTGTAACTTAGTAATTTCAAAATGAATTAATTTAACATCTCCAGGTAGCTCCAAGTGTTTTATGTGTGAATAATATCAATTATTCTCTTTTATTTAAAACTAATGATAATTCCACATTTTGAAGTGAATATCTGAGTGGCTTATTCTGTGCTTTTCTTCCTAATGTTTTGTACTTCATATCCACCAGTATATTTATAGGATCTTTTCATTACAAAATTGAAATTTTCATTCCTTAAAAAGGATTATTTTGGGGTGAAATTTGAAGGTAACTGCTTACTCCTGTTGGCACTGAAAGGAGGAGAGGAAACCAAGAGCAGAAGGGCAATGGCTAAGACACAGCTCAGCTAGCACTGAGGATGAGGACCAACAGGAAGTAACATGCTTTGATAAATGTGCACTGAAACATTTTCCTTCAATGAAAACAATGCTAAAAGTGGCTGGGTGCCAGGAACATCTGTGTTCCTGGTATCCCAAATGCTTGGAAGGAGCAGATGTGAGAATATATAGCAGAAAACCTGGCACACTTCGTAACAATGTGGGGGAGGGATCTGGTTTTGCACAGAAGGCCTTCTGATGCCCTGAAAAATGAGAAACTGCTGGGGAACTCCAGAATATTATTAGTTTTCTAGAAAAATATTATTAAAACAGTCAACAAAATGAAGACAGTGTATTCATAAGAAAGAAAGGAAAGCTACCTATTGCAAACAATGGAGGAGACAGCTCAGGAAATACATTGTGTATGCATGTGACAATACAATTACATTGGAGTCTAAATATGGCCTGTAAATAAAAGATGCTTTTATTTTTAATATTTGTGTCTTCTTATACTGCCTGTACAATTGTAAGCTCTTTCAAGGACAGAACATAATCATAGCTTCACTAAGTAGTCCTTTATACTTTTCATGGGCTTAGCGAATAGTTCTAAGGATGTCTAGGTGGAAGTACCTCTGAAATAGAATAAACTCTAAAATCCAATTTAAGAAGAGCCAAACAACAGCAGCTGTTCTTTCCATATTCCATTATATCAAGAAATTTTATTTTAAAGGTTTTTATAAATTGAATGTCTGGGTTGGCCACAGTAGTTGGCAAATTTTAATATTTCATATGTAGTTAGAGTAAATGTAGGAAACAATATGTCGCTGTATATATACATAGCTAGATCTTTGTTAGCTGTTTTGTGCATAGGATTGACCATTCGCAATTTTTTATGGCTTGGCTAGTTGTTACTTCGCTGGTAAAGTGAATTGGCTATCTTTGCAGGTCTTTATCCCTTCTTTCTCATCACTGCCCGTATTGTGGACATCGCTCTGTGTAGCAGCAGCTATATGGTTACAATGAGGTGATGACTGTATAGATGAAAACACACAATATGAGCACACCATAGCAGAAGGCTCTTGTGATTTTTCCAATGCACACAAGTACCAGCACAAGTTTACTACTGTGTTTAAATTTTTGCTTATGGCTGGGCAGTGGTGGCGCACGCCTTTAATCCCAGCACTCGAGAGGCAGAGACAGGCAGATCTTTGTGAGTTCGAGACCAGCCTGGTCTACAACAGCTAGTTCCAGGACAGGCTCCAAAGCCAAAAAAAAAACCTGTCTCGAAAAACCAAAAAAAAAAATTTTTTTTGCTTATGTATGAGAGAAAAACAAAAATTAATTAAAGAAACTTTTATTATTTGGTAGATATTTTATTCCAACTCATTATTTTTATTGGGAATCCAACTACAATCTTTTTAATCCATTATTTAAAAACAGCATCATATTTACTAAACATATCATTAGCATCATCACTCTCAAATTCCTCAAAACACAAAGCTGTATAGATTAAGAGAAATGTAACTGTGGCAACCAAATTCAGGAGAAAGATTCTCCTATTAGACAAAAGTAGAGTGGGGAATATCACATATATTTCTTGATAACATCAAAGAATAAAATGGACAAGTCAGACAAACCACAGCTGAGACAGGATGGTGAAGGGCTTGGAACGCACAACTTTAAACAACTATCATAAATTCAATAGATTTAGATGAACAAACAAAAACAAAAACTGAAAAAATTATATAAACACGATGCTTTGATTTTCAGATATTTGAAAAGATTTTAAATAGAAGACATAAACTTACTCTCACCACTAAAATTTAATCCAAAGAAAAATAAGTGTAATGATTGGAAGGATTACTGCTAGGTGATAAAGTAATATTTCTGAAACATACACCATCTAATAAAGAATGTAGTCAGATACCTTTTAAGACCAGTAGTCTACTGGGAAACTCTTTGCTGTAGGGAAAAAGTGTGATATTTATTTACCTTTAAAGGTTGGAGACCTAGTACATGTTTTAATAACTACGAAATAAGTGAAACTGCTCTGTTATACACAAATATCCTTTGAATATAAAGTTTCACATAGTTGGAATATATTTGTACTAATTGCATTTATATCAATGTTTTCTAGTTCTATTGATTTTTATTGGTCTGTAGGATGAAGCTTACAGTTGTGTGAGGGGAGAAACACAAACTGGAGAATGAAGAAAGAGCGATATAGACACCTCACCTAAAAAAAGTGCACTATTTGACTAAACAGTATACAGGCTCAGAATACCTACACAAGGCTAGAAGATAGTAAGTCTCTCTGAGGTCAGTGCGCTCATGTGTCCATCATGGAGATTAAGGATTAGAAAAGAACACCACGAGGCACTCATTTTGCCTCTACTTTATGTGAAACACAGCTTAGGCTGCTGCATCCCAGTCTAGAAATTGATTCAAAGGATTACTTATGCTTTCAAGACATAATCCTCTGAAACAATTCTAGCATCCATTTTTGTTATTGTGAGCTATCTACTATTTGCTTTCCTGTCAACTGCTGTGGGACAATGGTTTTACCCTGTAAAGATTTGTTTCTTGTACTTGTTTAATGAAACACTGATTGACCACTAGCCAGGAGGGGCGAACCAGCAGGAAGTAAAGGTGGGGCGATGAGAATTCGGGGAAGAGGAAAGATTCAGATTGCACTTGTCACCAAGACACAGAGGAAGTCAGACACAGAGGAAGCAAGATGTGACTGCCTTGCCGAAAAAGGTCCCAAGCCACATAGCTAACACAAACAAGAATTATGGGCTAATATAAGTTATACGAGTTAATAAGAAGCCTGAGATAATAGGTCAATCAGTTTATAATTTATATAGACCTCTGTGTATTTCTTTGTGATTGAATGTCTGCTTGACCAGGCAGGCCCGGGTAGGACAGAAACCTCTGTCAACAGTCAACCAGACAAGATGTCAAGTTATGTTTCCTGGCTTTAGATTGCTGCATATTATCTATCCCCTGGTGAACCTCTTTTCCACATGTTCATATATAAGAAGGAATAGAGGTGAATGCATAAAGTTGAATGCCTGAATTGTTTTTAAAAGGCCAATTCAGAATATGTTAAAAGTATTTTAGTGTGTCAAATGTGAATTGACACACACAATATTTTGCTCACAGCAAGCTAAAAAATCTTTGCTATATGAACTTTTTATGTGACTTAGCAACTAACAATTCAAAATGTAAACCTGACTGTTCTGTAATGAGTATTTTCAGAAACATAGTTGAAATTTACTCTTTATCCAACTAGCTGAGAAATGAGCGTTTGGGGCATTAACTTTTCTTTTCTTGGCAAATGTAGCTGCAGACAACATTTCTACTTGGCCAAAGAGTGTCTTTGTTATAAAAGCTTCTCTCATTTTTCATTAGGAGAGCAGTGCTTTTGAAAAGGAACCCAACAGGAATTTAAAGCTCTTTTGTCACAGGGCTGGTTTATCATTAAGGTCAGTTTTTCCTGTATTTGTTAGTGATATCCTTTTTTGGAGTAAATAATATCATTTTATTAAAATATATTTTGACAATTAAGTACAGGCCATTTTCCCTCAGTATAATGTAGTCCAGTCACAGTTTAGCCAAGAAATGTATTAGAATATTCAGATTAGGACGTTAAAATGATTAACATAAGCATCAGTAAAAGTAGGAATTAATATTCTGCAGTTTTGTTCTGCTATATAACTGGAAAGTAGTGAAATTTCAAGCATAGTTACAACCACCATTAAAATACATATGAAAAGAATGCAAAAGCACCGATAAATATGACAATAAAATACGAAAACAATCACTCCCTACCAGTTGTTCTCTACACAGCTTTTGGTGGATTTTGCTCTGTGTACAAGTGGATATTTAGTGGAACCTAATGAATCGTTTCATATAAATAAAAAATGGGGAACCAAAAATTAAGACAGCTTCTTAGGGTGGAGATTAAGGAAAGGCAATGATCTAGGGGTGACCAGAAACCATTCGGGAGAAGATGAAGGAAAGACATGCAGCCTCTAAGCTGCATATCATATACGAATCTCAGCATAGTACTTGGTATTTTGTGGCAATGACCTTGTTTTCATGAATGCCCTCAGTTCTTTAACTTGGACAATTTGTCACTGATTTGCAGAGCAAACAGGCAAGACCTAGAGAGATGAAGGAATGTATATAGATTTCAAAGCTTATTGGAAAGTGAAGATAATCTTTGATGGCTATTAAACATCTAAGTTGAAATGGTTAGGTAGACATTCAGGTGTCTAGTCCCAAGTGAGGTGAGACAAGAATACAAGGTAGCAATTTGGGAGATACCAGAATAAAAACTATAATTATGCTTTATATCTTGAGATCACTCAAAGTAAGGATAGAAACGGAAAGGAAACTATGAATTGTATCTCTTTCAGTCTGTCAGAAAATGGTGAATCTATATAGTATAAACTATAATAGCAACTTAGCAACATCAGAATTCTCATAAGGAATATGTAAATGTAAGTTAAAAGTACATGTTTTTCCTTCCTTCCGTTTTTTTCCACAAGAGACATATAAGATGGGTAAATTCCACACTAGGCCAACTCTTATGTAAAGAAAATTAGGGCAGATTTTTGGCACTGAGTATCTAATTTCACCATGGCTTAGAAGGTAATGGAAATGTAAATATGAAAGAGGGACAACAGTGGACAAGCAAGGATTCTTACAAAGGTACAAATACTTCTTAAAAACTAAAGAGATTTATTAGACAATGTTTAGAGAAAACACAGTAGCAAAAAAAAAAAAATCCCAACATGTTCCATGACTCTTAGTAAGACAGCAGAACATCAGAAAATAAGCCAATTCTCTTCAGGAAATATGAGACCTACACGAAAAGGTCTCCCAGCCTGGTCCTATCACGCCACACAATGTGAGGAATAATGAAGGAAAAGAGAAGGCAAACAAAACAAAGCAAACCAAAACCTTTTTATCTTATAAAACATGTATAAATGAGCTATGACAGTGCTATCTGGAAAAAGAAAGCATTTAATCAGGTATGTGAATGAGCCAATTAAGGGGGACAATAAATAATTGCTTCTAATATTACCAAACAAATATACAACATTATATAGAGATGAAAGTTAGATAGATGATAAAGAGATATATAGAGATAGATAAAGATAGGTACAACTATTTTTTAAAATATCATCTATTTATCTATCATCTATCTATGATAAATACCAGAGTTAAATTTAAAAAAAAATTCTTTCAAGAAGAAGCTGTTTTTTTTTTTTTTTTTTAGCCAAGTTAATCAAGCAGGTGTAACAAGCAGGTGGTCCCTAGGATTCCCAGCACAAGACACTGAACAGGAGTATATTTACCTGAGTAAATATACCCTTGCTTTTGCCCCCTTTAGGAGCTCCATCCTTAGGTATTTCTCTTTTCTTACTCTGGGTCCTGGCATTGTTCCCTTTGGCTATCAACTTCTTTCTCCTAAGAAACCAAGTCTTAAATTATTAAAAACAGGGTTAGTGGGTAAAAAGATTATTGATGTGAGACTATGAACAAATATTCCAGGTCCTGGATCTTGCTAAACCTTTGGACCTTGAATTTTTAACTACAAAGGAGAGAAGAGTGGTCGTCTCTCATACATTAAACCAGAGCTTTCAGATTTCCCTAGTTCTAAGATTAGTTCATGACGGACCTCTCCCTGTGTGCTAGTCTAGAGTGACTTTCCTTTGGAGGGACATTAACTTTACCTCTGGAATGGAAGATCCTTTGTATGAAAGTACCAAGGAACCAAGTCAAGACAACAGAGTAATCTGAATGAAACTTAAATGTAGGTTGGTGTAACATTGTGCCATCTTTCACTGCTTTTCTTCCTTGTAGTTTTAAACTTGGCTATTCTCTTTCTTCTATGTTTCTCTTCTATGATTACTTCTATGTGTGTAGCTACACTAATATAAATTCCCTTTTAGCTGTGTGTGGTGACATAGCCCTGTAGTCCCAGTCACACCTTGGAGCCTGAGGCATAAGTCTGAGGCTAGTCTCAAAAACAAAATGAAACAACAGAACACAACATAATATAAACCAAGAAATATGGTTTCCATTTCAAGCACTTTCCAATAGGTTTGTTGTATATAATATTAAGTAAGTTTCATAGCCATGGGTCTTAATTATGCCATATCTCTGCCTAAATGTTTAGATACCTTCTCATGCCTTACAAAGTCTAAACCTCCTGCTAATACAGTGAGTCCCTGAAGTTTTTACTTCTAGTCCATGATACCACCCTTGCTGCTGTCTTTATTGTTCCAGTAGGCTTTGAATGCATCACGTATTCCATGGCCATCATGCATTTACTAGTGGTATTCATTCTGTTTGGGTTTCTCTCTCCCTTCATGCTTTGCCTTATATACTCTGTAAATTCCATTACAGTCATCTTAATTGTGAATCACTTTTGCATCTGTAATGATATTTAATTTTACTTAATGTTTATGTGAATTGTAAACTAGGACTTATTCTACCCTTTAACCCAGTAGTGGTGACACATGAATTTTATCCCTGCACTTGAAAGTCAGAGACAGGCAGATCTCTGTGAGTTTGAGGCCAGCCTGGTCTACAGAGTGAGTTCTATGACAGGCTCTAAAGCTACATGCTGTCTTGAGAAACAAAACAAAACAAAACAGAAAATGAAAGAAAAAAAAGAAAAATAGCAATAACGTGTACAAGTAAGGGGAGGGTATATGAGATAAGTAGGGGAGTTATGACTGACTGAGAAAACAGCCAGAGAATGACCTAGAATTTGCTCAAATCAAAAGAAGATAAGAAAAGTTTCAGGCACCAGAAATAAGACATAATTACCACTTTTATAGAAAGAGGCTTGTTAGCTCTTTAGGCAAGAACACTTATTTGAAACTGAGAAATCTTCAGTTTCAGAATACCTTATGGCAAGTCAGCAGAAGGAGACAATGGGATGAGATTAAGTGAAGCTGTAGAAGAAAATGGGCTAGAAATAGATTTTGATATATTTAACACAAGGGAGAATAGCTTAGGAAACCTGTGTCTTGAAAAAAAATTATGTACCCAAGTCAAATTCACCATATTTGAGGACTTCCATGCTGTTATATCAGAGCCATTAGATGCCTTGTATATATCTTCTCTAACTCAAACCATTTTATAATACACCTGGGAACCCTCCACCATGCTCAAAACATGTTTCACAAATTTATTAGCATCCTGTTCAGCCGCAATATGGTTCCATCTTTAGAGTAACCTTGTTGTTCATTCAAGAAATACTGAGTGCCTCTCATGATGTAGATCTGTGTGAGCAAAGGTAAGATGGACTCCTTTTTGGTAAATTGCAGAGCCTGGTAGAAGATACACAAAACAATACCGTATTTTAAAATAGACGGTGCAATGATGAGGATTAAGGGACATAGCACTGTGATATTCTGATTAAGTCTATTCATTGTTTAATTTGTTTACCACTTAGTCATTTTCAGTGAAGTTATTAGCTGTGCTCTTGAGCAACTAACACTTGTTGCCTTTGATTCCTAATTTGAAATTAGACAAAACATATAAACTATTCCATATGGTGCTTACAATGGCATCTGACATACGAGGAACACATTACTATTATTTCTTTTCTGAGGGTATTTGAGCTGCTGCAAATGCTGTTATTTACTATGTTGCTTGAAAACCATCATGTTTCTTTCTCACACTTCCAGAGGTTGGCAAGCAAAAGATCAAAGAGCTTAGATGCTTAGTGTTTGGTGAAGACATTCTTTTTTTCTTTCTTTCTACAAAATCATGTCTTGATGTGATCTTACTCTGTGGAAGGGGTGAGGCACTTCTCTTCATGTCCCTTTTCTAGAAAAGCCTTAATTTTATCGAGAAGACTTTGTACTATAACCTAACTCACTTCACAAAAGACATTCTTTCTAATATTGATGCTCTGGGGTTAAGTATATCAACACATACATTTTGAGAGGAAGGAAATGAACATTCAGATATTAGTCATATCAACTATTGAATTATTTTCATTACTATTGCAGTGAAATGGAGTTCTAATCCTGGGAGTTATTCTTAGTAATCAGGACTGTACATCTTCCATGTTCTCTTGAATGGTTTCTGTGATTTGGATTCACATAAAAGTCTAAAACTGCTGGCAAGAAGATGGTAACATTCAATCTATTAATTATAGTCTAACTATTTCCTAATTTGAAAAACCAAGAAAGAAATCTTTTATGTCATCTTTCTTATTCTCTCAATTATCCTTTCACCTACCAATATAGCAAACATTCCTTGAATAAATAAAGCTAGATACTTAGGAATGTTGCAAGGAGGAGGAGAGGGCCAATTGTTTGTCCCGGCCACCCGGCTATCTTATACCAGAAATAACCACACAGAAATTGTATTCATTAAAACACTGCTTGACCATTATCCCTAACTTCTTATTGGCTAACTTTTACATATTAGTTTAACCCATCTCCATTAATCTGTGTATTGCCACGTGGCAGTAGCTTACCGGTGATTCTAATTGGCATTGGCCTTTTGATAGGGCAGAACTTAGGTAGGCAGGGAATACAGAACTGAATGCTGGGAGGAAGAAAGAGAGTCAGAGAGAAGCCATGGATCCTCCACCTGAGACTTAAGCCAGTTAGAATCACTGGTAAGCCACTGCCACATGGAAAAAGTGGTGAATTCCAGTCAAGTTGGGAAGTAAGTAAAGGTATATTGCAGAATGGAGACAGCTTCTGTCCTGTTTCCTCTCTTATACATGCAGATACAAGAAGTAAAACTCATCTGTTATGCCTATGGCTCTCTCCTTTTTAAAAATTCTTTTCTCATATATTACAGCCTGATCACTGTTTCTCCTCTGTCCACTCTTTCCAGTACCTCCATATCTCCCCTCTCTCCAAGATCCACTCTTTTGTTTCACTTAAGAAAAGAACAGGTATCACAGGTATAGCATAACAAGTTACAGAGAGATTAGGCACATACCCTCATAGAGATACTGGGTGAGGCAACCCAGGAGGAGGAGAAGGGTACCAAGAGCAGGTGAAAGAATCAGAGATAGACCCCACTTCCATTGGTAGGTGTTCTGCAAAAACACCAAGCTACACAACATGTATGCCGAGAACCTCCAACAGACCCATGCAAGTTCAATGATTTCTCCTTCACTTTCTGTGAGTCCCTATGAACCCTGCTTAGTTGATTCTGTCGGACATGTTCTTGTGGTGCCCTTGAGCCCTCAGGCTCCTATAGTCTTTCCTTCCACTCTTCCGTGGGATCGATGTTTGGCTGTGGGTCTCTGCATCTTCTTCTATCCGTTGCTGAGTGAAGCCTCTGTGATAATGAGTATGTTACACTCACGGCTGGCTCTTATTTACAGTTTATGCACTAAAGATGGGCTAAGAAATTTCTTATGGCATTCTATTAATCATAATATAATTCTATTTTGGAAATAAATAGAACAATGATCAGACTTTTGTGATAGATTATAATAGCTGTACATAGTGCCTTTGGCAACTTAGTATTACTTTCTTCTTTTAGTTCCTCAGTATGCCTCCCTTATCAAAGAAGCTCATGAAACTCTTATGCCCCCAGTTTATATTTTAACACATTCTTTTCCTTAAACATGCTTCTTACTCGTTTAAAAATATTATTTTTGTTGCATTCTCCTTCTACCCTATGCTGTCAGTGTCACTGCTAATCCTCTTATCCTCCTGTCATTTTCAACAAAGAACAGAAATGTCATTTTTAAAAAAAAAAACTTCTAGAGTCATATCACAGAAACTGGGGAAAAGGGTATGTTGTGTGGCACTAATCTATAGGAGGTTTGAACAAACATCTGCTCACCTCAGCTAGAGAACCAGCAACGACTGAAGCAATGATGTGAAAGGCCAGCTTAGTGAACCAGGAGATTTTATTGGGGAAATTTACAAGAATATGGTGGTGTTTACTTGTAGCAGTGATGTTTGACCTGTGGGTCTCCACCCATTTGAGGTTGCATATCAGATATCCTGCCTATCAGGATTTACATTACAATTCATAACAGTAACAAAGTTACAGTTATGAAGTAGTTATGGTCAGGGACCACCACAACATGAGGAACTGTATTAAAGCATCTCTGCATACGGAGGCTGAGAAGCATTGACTTACAGGAACAGAAATGACTCAGAAACAGATGACTCAGCAAGAGTCCTCCTCAGTTGGAGACTTAAAGCTCACCGCAGGAGCTGCAGGCAGGTGAACATGTTGGAGAGTGTCTCTTCCAGGGATCTCCCCTGGTTATTACTTCAGGCAAGCTGGTCTGGTCTGAGTTATTTTCTAGGCAGCAGCTTGTCTGAGGGTGACATGCCTGCAGTCTCAACTGCATATATAGGCTTGGGGAGGGAGGACCCTACTTAGTCTGGTTAATGTCAAGGACTTCATTGGGGACTTTTCATTGTTTGCTTCTTGAGTTTAATGAGTTTCCTTGCAGGATAAAGTGTTTTACATCTACTTAGAGCACCCTGAATGTTAAGGTGGTTCTTTCCATATGGAATGTTTTATCTTTGTGCAAATTTTTACACAACAGAGCAGGAGTTGATAAGCTCTGCTATGACAAGCTGTTTCAATGTACGTAATAGATAGGAGGAATAAGACAGCCCGATTATGGAAAAAAAAAAAAAAACACTTGCAAGCAAAGCAAGTAAGAACCACTGAAACAGGTTCTGAGGCATTATCCACTCTTATGTACATCTTGTAAACATTGTGCCTGCATAAGGCAAATTACCAATAGCAAGTTAATATTTGTCATTTGATGAAGAAAAATCTGCTTTTTAAGCACTCTTTTAAAAAGCTATTTATTTTATTATTATGTACAAAGTAGGGGAGTAGAATAACATAATGACCAGATTCGCAAGTATCATTAACTGGTTAAAAAAGATAGAAGATACTGTTTTAAGATGTTGGATTAGGACAAAACAAAATAGATGCTAATATGTGAAAAGAAATCAAGAATATGTTCTAAATAAAGTAAACTCACTAGTAATAAATTGGCCAGAGCAGCATATCATTCATTAAACTCAAATAAGTAGAATGGATGACATTTTAAGAGGATAAGTACTATGAAAAGTAGACAACATGATGATGATTTGCCACCATTTGCCCTGTGTTGGGATAATAAGTTACTAATATAAATAAATACCTTTTGTAGATATACAATATTGTCCACATAACTTTTAGAGAATAGGGTCCACAGCAATGTCAATGTGCATAAAGAGCCATGGAGAGAACTTTTGGAGGTATAGAAATGATATAGGAGAAAGATGTGAGTTGTCTACAGCTAGAAAGTCTGTCAAGTACAAAAGAAAAGAAGGGAACTAAATGGAAAGGGAAAGAGAACAGAAATGTACCTGGGGAAGTAGCAAATCTTTACAAATGCAAGAGGAGAGAAGAATATGAAACCCAAGAGAAATAGCCAAGTCAAAAACTGTGGAAAAGACTTACGTGTGTCACAACCCATTTGCTTTCCGCTTCAGTCCCCAGCCATTCCTTCCTTGGGCTCCCTTCAGTCCTAGCACAAAGCTGGCTCTGAGTCAACATGGCAGCTGAGTGAATCTTGATACGCAATTTATCTAGGTTGGGGAGAAGTGTAAATAAAGAAAGCATAGAACGATGTCTTAAAATGAAATTGTCATTGAAAATCCTGGGAAAGTAAAAGAAACACTTTGCAACTGTGTACATGGAAGCACCATTGTCACGAGCATTAGGAAATGAGGATAGAAGTAGAGTGTTTGGACAAAGGGATTTTTCAGATTATTTTTGTCAACTTTGAATTCTTATAAAATATATGGTGATTGCAAGATTGCAAGATTGAAAACAGTACTAAACTGTCATTTGCCCATTTAGAACTTTGACAATGTTACAGGGCCTATGAATTAATTAGCTAATGAATGATACTTCTTTACCCTGACTTTCTGCTGTAAATAAGCTGAAGAGATTTGATAAGAATAAATCAAGGAGCTATGAATTTTCTTCAAGTCATTGTTATTGTTATGATAGCAATGGGTATGATGATGATGGTGCCAGAAGCAGAAACTTTATAACTTGCATCTCCCATCTATCACTACTCCTCTACTCTTGAACGTCCCACAGATTGCCTACTGAATTGTAGGAACCACACCTTTCTGTCTTTCCAAATGGCCTTGGGAAGCATTTTAAGGATGCACACTCTCTTACCAATAGTTTACTTTGATGCAATTTGTGCATTGTTTTAGGAGATTCAGAGCTGGAAGATAGAAAGGCAGATTTTCTGTCTTTGCCTTTTTCGAAGAATAATTTTTCACGTCATATATAGGAAAACAGGACTGTATTTTTAGTTACACAATTAAGGAGCTTAGTATCCTAAACTGCCAGCACTGAATTATCATCTTCATGGCCTGCCATTCTGATGAAATGTCAACAGGGGAGCAAATGTGTGAGGAAATGACACCTTATCCGATGAGATACTATACTGAGAAAGATCCCCACAACGAAATGTTACATAACAAGAGGACCTGGTCATGAAATGGTCAACACAATGTGACCAGCACAAATGAGTAGCACACTCTGTTATGCACACCCTAAGAGGAAATATGACTTGTTGGGTGCCTCTTTGTTTTATGATTTATATTGATAGAAAGTCTTTATTATTTAGTATTTGAAACCAGAGACTGTGAACACATTTAAATGCGGAAAAGTTTTTTTCCCCTTTCTCTTCCCGGGACACTGCAGGTAGTTCCTTTCATCTCCCTGCTTCAGACTCTGTGGAGTATTGCCGAGCAGGTGATCCTGGCAGTCAAGAGAGCTAGTTCAATCAGCTTTCGCCTTCACCACCTCTCCCACCTCCTTCCCAGTTGGAGCAGTGAGCTCTCTGTGAAAGCTTCTGCAAATGATGACAAGAAGGAGAGAGTTCTCAGGGAGAGCAGCTGAGCTTTAATGCCAGTAGAACTGTTCCAAATGTAAAACACATTTGAAAATCTAAATGGGTGCCCCGACACAACATCAATAGAACCTTTAATGGTCCTTAGAACCGGCCTTTTTTTCTTCCAGTCAGTAGGAAGATTGTTTCAAATCTGTTTGTGCCTGAAGCACTTTTGATTGTGACAGTCTTCTCATTCATGGGCTAAACATGGCGTCCCACTGGAAGTGACATCGAGGTTCACGGCAATACAGTTTGATATGAAAGTATAAACAGAAGTCAGCGCTGCGTTTCTCCTCTGAGATAACAAGTGCAACTAGATTTTCAGACCACCTATTATGCCATAAAAATAAAACCGAAAGTAATACCTGCTCAATGTCAGTTGCCGGGTTCATGAGAATGAAATTTACCTGGTCAAAATGGAGCCTCAGTTACGGCACCTGGCCACTTGCTAATTTTTCTTTCATAGGACGAATAGCTATTAGCATTGGCTAAGTTGTCTTATCATAGTTCATTAAATGATGGATTGATTTTCTTTTATGATATGTTTTTGTCGTTAATGATGTCATGTTCATGTGTCTGTGTATGGGTTTGTGCACTTGAATACAGGTGGAAACCATATGAAGAGAGCACTGGATCCCCTGGGGCTGGAATTGCTGACAGTACAGAGCAGGCCACCTTGGTTACTGGGAAGGGAACTCAGGTTATCTGCAAGGGGCCTTTCTTAACCCTGAGTCTCATGGACTGTTCTATAGCCAGACTTAGTTTTCCCCTTTTAAGTCTGTGTCCACAAGTAAGGGCTTAGCCATATCTAATGATCAAGATTCCTGGTGTATGCATTAAGATCTCAGATGCTTGTAGCCCTGTTCCTTATAGTAATGGGCAGACTAGATAAAATAACCCTTGCTCTCTGTATAGATAGATATACTCTACCCTCATTATAGAACTATTTTCAAAAGCCAAGGATATTGAAAGTTGTAACAGTAATGTCAACCCTCATGATTAAATCATGAGGCACATGAGTTTTCGTTTAAATTTGATGTTCTCATGATCTCAATATTTTTCATGCAAATCTTGTTATTTCTGCATCCCTTCACACTCCAGCTTAAATTGCTTGTCAATCGCCTTGCTTTTCTTGAGTGCAGCACTTCTGAGCTTCTCCAATACGATTTTATACATCTATTTATATCTCCTTCTTTGGTATAGTTTCCCTTAAAGAAGACACTGGTACAAGCATTCCAAATCACATTTAATGAAGTCTTTTGAATTGCGAACAGTGACTTTGGAGGCCAAAGGAGATACGGCAAGAGGATTGGTTTGGCTGGCTAGCAGCTCGGAATGCAAAGGAAATGTAGGTTAAGAGAAGAGGCTGTTCTATCTTTTTAATATTTATACATTTCTAAACGTTATAAGTCGAGTGCTTACACTGGGGTTGATTAGAGCAGGGGCAAAGCCTCACAGTAGCAAAGAGAAATAGGAAATACATTGTAAGTGTAGTTAACAAAAAGGCATTTAAAATCACTCTTGAAAAATAACCCTTGATAAGTCCAATCTTTTAATGCAACCCACTTTGCCTCATCACTAAGTTGTCAATCATTAATATTTTAGGGATGCATTATATTTTTAGTGAACAGTACTTCTAATTTTCATATCCTTTCCTATTATCAGATTTAATCTCATCTAATTAGTTAAGAGTAAAGGAATAGAGACAAATATTTCTCCATCCCAACAGCTGTGCTCATGATACTGAAATTAGAGGATTTGTTCTGTGGAGATGGATTATTTCCTCGGCAAGTTTTGGTCCCATGTTCCCCCAACCTCATCAGTGAAGTGTACCACCATGTATCTTGTAAAAATCAGCTACTTTGCTTGCACAGGGCTGGAATGTCACTGATATAACAAGACATGCGATAATGTGTACTCATGTAGTTGAAGACACGTCTAATTGATTATACATTTATTTGCCACACCACTATTCTCACTGGAATATTACTTAAGGAAAAAAACTGTTTGAATAATCACATACTGTTCTCAGGATTCCTCATGCTTGCTAATGAATACACACAATGCTTTATTTTTCAAATATGTTCTCAAATGTGTAACCTACTTATTGCTTTTTCTATGCATTTTTATATTCTGGAGGATCCTCTAGTGACAGAGCATTTTCAATCATTACTTCTCTTTCATGGAATCAATTACCTCCTGATAAATTCTCTTTCCAAGTTTAAAATTGCATTTAAAAACTCATCTCTTTTCAGAATTCTAATTGGGTATACTTTGAACTCTAGATTCTTTTAGTGAATATTTGTTTATGAGTCTTCCTGTATTTAAAGGGCTCACCAACACATTTCAGGATTGAGAACAATATTTGACAAATAATATGCAATGTCTTTGGGAAATAACATTTATAAACAAAGTTTTCATTTTCAAAGCAAAAGCCCAAACATAATACTGACAAACTTAAAATTGAGAAGTAATTATATACTTTAAACACATTTAATTTGTCCACTTGATTTGTTTAAAGTCATCTAAATGATAGAATTGCCTGTGGTTGTCTCCTTATACGCAGAAACATAATAGTATAGTAGGTCATTTATATTCCTATACAATCAGCCCATCACTTTTTCAATGGTTATTATTTGACATGCTTATCAATTTGCAACACAACCAAGAAGTGAGAGAATAAGCAAAGCATCTCTCTGTAATTATAGTACTAACACAGAACCCTGTCCTGTACAAAACATCTTATTAATGAACCCAAATCTATTGCTTGTCCTCATGCAGGCAGTCTAAGGAATTAAATTGAGATAGTAAAATCACAGAACATGCAATCTTTGAGGGATAACTAATATTGACCCTGAATCATAAAGAGTAGCAAAATTCGACTAAAAGATGGGGATATTTATTTCTACTTACAAATGTGTAATATAAGGGGAAATGTTACTCATAAGGATTGCATAATTAACAAAAGAATTGTGGTTGGAGGACAAGTGGAACTCACTTCAAAGCTATTAGTATTTCTTATCAAATGACATCGTATCTCACAAAGAAGATGGTAAAATGATTTGGGTTTAAAATATGTGTGGTTCTTTTTATAGAAAAATATTGGGATTTCATGCAGAGCCTTTTCTTTCATTTGAAAATAATTCTTTTACTTAACTGATTTTGTTATTAGATATTGAGTAGATACATAGAAAGAATATATAAAAGCTAAATGAAGCTGTTCCCGGGCTGGGGCCTTGAGGGGAAGGGGTGCCTGTACAAAGCCACAGGGCTTCGTGGAGCACAGAAGCCTGCCCTTCTGACTGTGGCAGACCCTTGGAGAGGGCTCCTGATTCAGCCATTCGATCGGGAGGGTAAGTGACTCCCAGTCCAGCCATCTAGGTGTCTGGCCCCAGAGGGGACTAAGGACACCCGCCCATCCCCCAAACCTTTGGGCCATTAAGGGAGCTTCCCCTACCTATTGGCTTATCTGCTTAGCACACCCAAGCTTACTTCCAAGCATCCCTTCCCCATTGGTGGTGGGGTCCTAGGTTCCCAAAAGGAACTCAGCCTGTTTCC
>JAQHUG010000274.1:1271308-1282749 GCA_028555095.1 Dicrostonyx torquatus | reverse complement strand
ACCACAATCCCAGAGAATTTATACAACATTGAGGACACTAAGAGAGACTTACATAGATCTAATCTACTTGGGAAGCAGAAAGAAGCAAGATCCTCTGAGTAAATTGGGAGTATGAGGAACTTGGAGGAGGGTTGAAAGTGGGCAGAGAGAGGTAGGAAGAGGAGCAGAGAAGAAAGTAGAGCTCAATAAAAATCAATAAAAAAAATGAAAGAAAGGAAAAAAGGCCCGAGGCAAAACATAGATGAAGAGAAGCAGGTTAAACTAAGTTATAAGAGCTAGCAAGAAATGAGCCTAAGCTGATGCCGAACATTCATAATTAACAATAAGTCTCCATGTCATGATTTGGGAGCTGGTTGGTAGCCCCAAAGAAAGCCCATTGCAGGTTTACTTCAATTCCTTACTCTCGCTAATGTACAGGACATCTGGACAATAAAATAAACAGAAACAATAAAGTTAAATGACATCATAGATGAAATGGACATACCAAACATCTACAGGACATTCCTCTAAAACACTGCAGTCCATGGGAACTAAAAAGTATGTCTAACTAAAAAGGATAATTAAAATAACTTTTCGTATTCTTTCTAATTACAATGATACCAACAGGAAGAGAAACTACAGACAATTTACAAATTTATTGAGATTTAATAACACTCTATTGAATGGTGAGTCAAAGAAGTTAAGAAGGAATCTTTTGCCTCAAGTTTAATATAAATCAAAATACAATATACAAAACTGATGGGGAACAAGGAGGGCAACCCTAAAAGGGAAGCTTATAGTTCTGAGTACCTTAATACATACAAGAGGTCTCAAACACAACCTAAGATAAACAAGAGGAGCCAATTACAAAAGCTAAAGATGGCAAATATAACTAAAATCATAAAATAGAAATGAAAAAGTATAGGATCAATGAGGGTGATTATTAAAAAATACATTGTATGCATGTATGAAAATATTAAAGTGGAATACATTGTTATATAGTTAGTATATGCTAATACAAACCACCATACAAATAAAAATTTATAAGACCTGCTTTCCTAGAAAATTTTAAGCATATGATATGCTATTATAAATTGTATTCACCATGCTTATCATTAGCTCTCCAGAGTTTATTCATCTTTTAGCTCAAACTTGCGCCCATGACCCAGGCTCTCTCCTGTTCTTCCACTGCCCCTTTCAATAGTGACTACCACTTTACACTCTATAATGCTGAAGTACATCCCTTCCATATGCAATTTGTTTATCATGAAGGAATGTTAAATTTTGTCAAATGATCTTTCTAATATATTGAGATATTATAATCTAACATTCAGCTAATATGGTGCTTCACATTTACTGATTTATGAATGTGAAATGTCCTTTCATATCAGAGGTGAATCTCACTTGATTATGACAGATAATGCTCTTAATGTGATATTGAGTTAAACTTTCATTTTGCTGTGAAATTTGCACCTATAATTTTCAGGGAAGTTGACCTGGGATGCCCTGATTTTCCCCTGGTTTTGATATCAGGGTAGCTCTTGTCTCAAAGGATGATTTTTGCACATGTTCTTTCCTCTTTAATTATTTATCATGGGGGAGTTTGGAAAGAGTTGACATTAATTATTTAAATGTTTAATTGATTACTAATGGTTATCATCTACCGATTGCAATAAGTATTACTATTCTCCAATTTTTTAATTTTTATTTTCTAGTTCCTTTGTTCGTTTTCTCCTGTCTTGCAGTCGTCTCTGTGAAGTGATGGCTTTTTGTAGTGTTACCCTTTAATTCCATTCTTTGAGTCTTTTTGGGTATCTATTATGGACTTTTTCTTTGTAGTTACTGTGAGGGTCTCATAAATCATGTTGCAGTTATTACAAAGTATTTCAAGCTAACAGCTTAATTTTTATACAAAAAATCCAAAATTTTATTCTTCTTATGTATTGCATTATTTATGTTAGAGTTTATACTTTAAAAAGTTTGTTTTAATTTTATCTTGAAATTCTTTTTCAGTATATATTATATATTAAGCACACTGGCACACTCTCTTATTCTCCCTTTTCTCATCCCCCACTGGTCTTTTATTCTTTCTTCTCCTACATAGCTGCACTTCTACTTTTCATGTACTGTATACATTCATGACCTAATGTATCTATAGAATAAAATTTAAGATCTGCAAATATGAAAAAACTACATTATTTGTCTTTTTGTTACTGGCTTATTTCACTTAATATGATTAACACCAGTATAATATTTCTGCAAACAACAAAGGTTATTTGTTCTTTATGGCTAAAAAGTTTCATTGCAATAGCATAAGATTTTATGCTTCATAGCCTTTCATTAATTGCATGTGTTTTAATGTGTTACATTTAAACTTTAATATTGGAACTTGAATGTGTTTTATACATCACTATTACAATTGTAGAGAATTATTAATTGGTCCTATATTAATTTATCATTGAGCTTAACATGTTTATGTGTTGTACACTACCCATTAGCAAAGCTTTACCTCAGCTTATCAATCCTTTGGCAAGTCAAATAGACTTCTTTCCACATGACAATATTAATAATCTTCTTGCTTTCCTTTAAATCCCAGAAAAAGTATAATGTTTAATGGTTTTTTTGTATAAAACATGCTTAAAATTCCACCACTGAAATAATTTGGAAGGAATTGCTGTTTCCTATCATGAAGTATCACCTACAATGGAAGAGGAGTAAATTGAAAATGAGTAGAACTAAGCCTTTATCTGAAGAAGATCCAAGACTCGCAAAGATGCTTGAGATGGAACGTTGCTGGACACGTAGGTGGGAATGTGCTGATAAAAACTTGGCTGCCTCAGAACTTTGTCTAGGTCTCGTGGCAAGCAGGTTCATTGTTTTGTAATGCCATGAATGCCCATCAAAACCTAGCTGGTTCTGACTAAGCCAGTGATTTTCTTCGTGAATTATCAGTAGGTACGGACTATTGCAGTGCAGAGGAGCATTTAATTCTTGGCTAAGTCGGCTTCCACAGCACAATGGCCAAGTACAAACTATGTACAGTGAGGAACTAGCTCCAACTCAGCTGACAACTATCTTTATTGTGATTATTTTTATCTTAAGGATATAATTCTAGATTGTCTTTTGACATTGTAGTTCATCATCATCTACCTGAAGGGTTCTGTAATGTTGAAAATCTCTTGTCTCACAGGGCCAGAAAGAATCACATCTCACTTGCTCCCCTAAAAGGCACAAAATCAAATTACACCAAAAGGCTCCTTTGAGTACAGCTCTTTGCCAATTACTTGAATTATTTTCAGCCTCTTTGGCACATTTGCCCTCCAGATGAAATGAAATCTTTTAGTCTGCACCACTGAAGGAGTTCATATTTCTTAGTGCTTCCACATATACAGTATAATGAAGGTAAAAGCTTCTCGGACTCACAGATCTTACCTATGGTGCCATAATGCAGGGAAAATAACATCCATTTCTGACACACGAAGCCTGCATACATCCTAAAGAAGAAGAGAAAGACATTAACATTACACAAGAAGGCTATTTGCTCTTTGCTTTAGATTTCTAAATTTCGGCACAACAGAGACTTCATACTTCAGAACTACACACATCTGTACTGAGACATAGGCCCTCCAAGGTGCTTCATTATTGGCACTTAAAGCTGGATTCATGAAACACCTGGTCTGAGTAAGCAATGTGATCAGAGAGCATCAGCAGGACAGACAGATTTTAAATGGAAGGCTGTTACTTACCCCAAAGCCATTTTGCAGCTAAAAACAACAGTATCAGCAAACTGGAAACAGAAACTTAAATATCCCCAAGTCCATTGTTAACACTTTCAGCCTAACGATCAGATGATGTGCCTTTAAAAGTCCATACATCTCAGGAGAACACGTTGTTTTGCCTCATTTATTATCTTCTAAAAATATTCTTTTTCATTGATGGTCTTGCTTATCCTTTGTGATTCCCAGGTGCATCTTGTTCTCCCCAAAACTCCAACAGGAATCCCTGAAGTCACCTGCCTCTCAGAATTCTTGCCTTTTCTCAACAGCACAGCCCTTAGAATTGAATCCTTTGCCGCAGCATGAAGAACTGTAGGAAAACTCAGTACTCATTGATCTGCTTGCATTTCTCATTTGGAACAGTGTTTGCAGAAACTTTAAACTTTCTTCGCTGTCACTGCGTCTGTAAGGCCATTGCTTAAATCTGTCAGCCAACTGGAGCTGCTGTTCTTGAGTTTTCTGAATTTGGGGGAGATGGAGGAAGCAATTAGTAACACAAATGTGCTTGGTCCTTCTGTTACCATTTCAAGATTTGGTGTTTTTGACAGGATTGTGTAGGACCCATTTGAAGCAATGCATACCGGAGTTCTTTTTAAAAAGCTTCAAACTTTGCTGCTTCAGAGGGGCTTTTATTCATAGGACTCTTCCTGTTGCTTAGTTCTTACATTAAATGAATGAGATTTGTAACTCTATACTCATGAGATTTTTGCATTGGAGAAGTGCAAAAAAACCTATTTTGAAAGAGGGAACATATACATATACAGACATGACTGTGAAATAAAATGAAAGGAGAAATATGTTTCATTTTAGTAGTGCAATTAAAAACCATATCAACATCTAAGTATAATGGGGAGATATTTAGAAATTCCTCTTTACTAACTGCTTTCTGCGTTGGGATGAGAGAATGAGGAGGGAAGACAAAGGGACAATGGAAGGTAGGGAGGGGAAATGAGGATGTGAGAAGAAGAGAAAGAAAGGGATGGAGAGAGAGAGGGCGCGCACGTGCGTGCACACACACACACACGACACACACACACACAGAGCACTTTCTGTCCTCTTATTCTAGGGCAGAGTCAATGAACAGATTATGCATTTATGTCTGAACTACATGCCTATCCTTGATGTAAATTTTAAAATCCTTTCAGAGAAGGGAAGACATTGCTGTGACCCAGATGAGTCTTCACCAAATGCTTAACTAGCTAAATTATCCTCTTCACATTTGATGTCATGCTTGTCATTGTTTCTTCAAAGAGAGAATTTCTAAAGCCTACTTCAATTTTTAAAAACTCTAAAACAGTTTTTCCTCTCCTGCAGAGCAGTCATTAGAGAAAGAGAGAGAGAAAATAATCACTTCTAGCAACTATAACTCCACAGAGTTTGCTGCACATATTTACTTGTTTCATGCTTTTCTTTAAAAAGCCACAATTTTTTTTAAAAAAAAAAACACATCTTTGACTTATGTACTGACTTGGTTGACAGAAGTACTGAATTGGGACTCCAGGAAGAGCACCAAGAAATTTATATTTATTTTATGACAGTAAAAGGGACTGAATTTACAAGGGTCTATGGTTACGTGAACGCTATATTCCAGAAGGGTGAGCACTAAACACAATCAAGGTGGACCTGAAGACAGGTAGAACTTGCTCCACTGTCATCAACAGTAAGTGGTTGAGGTAGTTCAGTGTGTTTTGGCAGCTATAATAGCTAATAAGTGTTTATAAGAAGCCTGCACTTAGGTTGATGAACTATAATAATGACAGATAGGCCAACCATCCTTGTGCTATGGCTCAACATCTGGGGGTTTTATAAGGGCTATGCACTTACAGTGAGTTACAGATGTAAGAAAAACTGGGTTGCAGAAAGTGCTTTGTTGATTTAACCATTAAGTTTTTTAAATACTGTTTTCCTTTTTATTAGAAATAGATTTTTTTCTCACAGAATATATCTTGATAACAGATTCCCTTCTTTCCAATCTCACATCTTCTCCCCACCTTCCTTCTTGTCAAGATCCACCTCTTTTATGTCTCTCAATAGAAAACAAATAGGCCTCTAACAAATAATAATAGAATAAAATAAAATAAAACTGAAACTAATACATTGGAACAGGAGAAAACAAACATAAGGAATGAATCTAAGAGAAGGTAGAATAAGTAAAGACCCTCATTCACATACTCAAGAATCCTATAAAAACACCAAACTGGAAGATATGAGGTGTGTAGAAAAAGATGACAGAATGAAAAGAGAAAAGAAAATGTGAATAAAATAAAAATAATAATAAGATAAAATTAAAAAAGAAGGAAAAGGGAAAGTTCTGATATGACACTATAAGACAAGGAATCTCCAAAGACACGTTTAGAGTCGGTTTTCCTGCTGGCATGTGGCCTCTACCCCTCAGGGTAGTTTGTTTCCCCAATGAGCCTTCTTGGATAAGAAGGCCTTGTTCCTGTAATCAGTCTGTAATCAACTCCCATGGCTTTGCCACATATCTAAGATAATGAGTTTATAAAAATGTAAGGTTTATTTTGGCTCTCGGTGCTAGAAGTTTCAGTCAATGGTAGGTTGAGGCTATTTTTTTAGCCTGTGGAGAAAGAGTAGATCCTAGCAAGGGGCATCTGGTAGAGCAATCTACTCCATTGTAGCATAAAATAAAAAATAGCAGAAATAAGATGGCCCTGATCTCAAGGTCCCCCTGAAGGACATTCATTTACTTGAGATAGGAAGGCCCCATCTCTTAGCAGTTCTTCCGGAATGAACCCCCACATCCAGCCACCAAGCCTCTCAGAACTGGGCTTTCAAGAAACCTTTATCCAAACCAGAGTACCTATTTTACTACTCAAAAAAATGATGAACTATAATATAAAATGAAATCATTTATTACCATGGGCTATTTTATTATCTAAATGATCATCTATCATTTTTTTTGAATCAACTGAAAAAATATATTATTTTTTCTTTTAATAAACTGAAGTACTAGATATTTTATTTAATACAGAGAGAAGAAAAAGAAAGAAAGCATTTTTAAGTTGATCTCTATGGTCCTTAATACTCTATGTTGTGTGCATTGCTAGTCTACGTTTTAAGATAATCTGTAAAATATCAAGGATGTGTTATATAGCTTTTATTTTTAATAAAGTTTCAATGTAATTATGTTTCACTTATTAATCAGAGTCATAGTAACAAATAAAAACAGACGTTTTTGTACAGCTGTTGAACAGGACAAAACTTGAAAAGACTTAAGGAGACACACTGGTGTAAGGGTACTATTGACATAGTTAGAATCTGAGGTTTAAAGATCAGTAGAACTTTCTACTTACAGACAACACTTGTTTCCAAATATGGTGGATGGGACAGAAGTTCTTTGAGAATGCTGAACATTTTGAGAAAAAAAATTCTTAAAAGCACTCCACACAGAAAATTGGATGGGTACCTAAGAACTGACTTATGTTAGGGGGTACAGAAGTTAATAGGGGATTTGAAAATCTGTCTCAAATTCTGATGTCAAAAGTCATGAAATTGAAGAATTTTCAGATATAGGAGGAGAGAGGAATATAGGTATGCCTCCAGAGGAAAAATTGCCCTCAAAATGACTTGTGTATGAGGGAGAGACATAAAAAGTAATTAAAAACATAAAATTTAGTGCAAATTTCTTCTATAAAATCACTACATCTGTATTTGTAAGATTCTCAGTCCTGACTAACTGAGGAAACTAATTAGATTGTTGCAGTGACAAGATTTTATTTTGTCACATAAACAAACTTTACCCCCACTGACTAAAAAAAGTATTTTCTTTTCACTTTATCCAAGCAGCTCAATTTGATTACACCCCGACCTCAGTGTATCACCTACACCTACCCAGTTAATCTGAGTAATTAAAGAAAAATGATGCATGATGCATTTGTATTTAAGTGAAAAGAGTATAAATCTCACACAACAGCTGGATTTCTGTAGTTGGTAACATGGCATGATTTGAGCAAAGCAATCATCTCCTTTCCTGTTGGCAAAACACTTCACTGGTCTCTCCAATTTGAGTCCTCTTCAGGATTTAGTGGCTTCTCACGTTGCAATGCACAGAACACTACTTCCAGATGGACAGTCTTGTCATATGCTATTTTTATGCTGTACTTTAGAATTTTAAATTGGATGCAGTTACTCACCAAACATGAAAAGCATCCCTTATTGTAACATTAGAGCAACGTTTCAAGTCGGTGTCCTCTACCAGCTGCTGATGAGCTTAAGGGAAAGCAGGCTTAAGTCAGACAGCAGACAGCAGAGTCTTACATGTGGAGCTGATGGGGACGAAGGAAGGGCAGTAAGAATTTGAGACTAGCCGGGCGGTGGTGGCGCACGCCTTTAATCCCAGCACTCGGGACGCAGAGGCAGGCGGATCTTTGTGAGTTCGAAACCAGCCTGGTCTACAAGAGCTAGTTCCAGGACAGGCTCCAAAGCCACAGAGAAACCCTGTCTCGAAAAAAACCAAAAAAAAAAAAAAAAAGAATTTGAGACTAAAACAAAACACAGATATGTAACAAGACCTTGAAGAAAAACAGCATCTTGGCAAATGTGTTCCAGGGGATAATGAAGCACCCTAGCACTGCCTCTCTGTCTCTAGGTTGCACCCTGTTTTAGCACTGGGGTCTAGTCTCCATTCCCCTCTTATCCTCTCTCCTCTTTGGCTCACCCTCCTGCTATCACACACACAGACACATAGCAGAGAGAAGCAAAGTAGAATTAAAATTGCACTGCTATGTTATAGAATGCTTCCAGAGGCAGATAAATGTTAATCAAGTCTTGAAGGAGATTTTATTCATGTTCATGAGAAAGTTTATATTTGCAGTGTGAAAGGAGATCATATAAAATATACACAAAGATTGTTTGGAGCTTGTGCGTGATTGGTTTGATTGAGGTGAAACGTGGTGTGTAAAGAACTAAGATCTGGTATTACAGATCTGGGTAAAGAACAGGATGTTCATATTTGATTTGGGGATATCATGAACAGCCAATGCACTTAACCACTGAACCATCTGTATAGCCCCTACACGTATTAACTTTGAATCCAATTGTGTTTCTAAAACCACAGTCTTGAAAATTATTAGGATGCTTTGGAGAGTATGTGTAAAGATTCTTCTTACATACTTTGTTGTATGTCTGGAGAGGTAAACTTAGGATGTAAGCTAAGGCTATCAGTGAGACATGGATTTAAAATTATCTATTGGTGCTCTTCGGGATCACCCATAGGCTAAACATGTAAAGACAATTATTCCTACTTGATCAAATGTTGCAGAAATTAATAGTTCAGCAAGGATAGCAGGGTCCCCATGAGACCCTTCCCAAGTCCTAACTGGTTATTAACAGGGCCAGTATTAGCAGGCTCAGTGTAGGTAATAGCAGTTGCTGTGAGTTTTGGAGTGCCATGTTTGTGCAGGGCACAGGTGGTGGTATATCACAGCCATACTCTTTATTCTCCAGCTTTTATATTCTTTTTGCACCTGTTCTGTCACATTCCCTGAGTCTTAGAGTATGGTGATATGCATTCTCTGTTTAGTTATGAACACTGTTACTTATTGGTATTCGGACTCTGCACCTGAAACATTTGTGAGTCTGAATTCATTGTTTTTCACTGTAAAGTAAAACTTGTGTCATTAACCTGAGAGTCATACTTATCCATGGGTTTAAGCATCAACATTTACACAGTATGTCAATTGAGCTATATGCCAGCAACACATTCTCATGAGAACGTATGACTTCTCCAGCCATGTGTTTTAGGCAGTGTGGATATTTGTGCAATAGTGGCATGACTATTATGGGATAACTGGCCCTTCTCTAATTGGATTCAGTCTTGCTTCACAGGCAGGAATATATGCGTGCTATTGTAAATTTTGCTAGTATTCGAATTCCTCATTGCTTGGATAACAAATTTACTCTCTTCAAAATGCAGTGCTCTGCTTCATCATATCTTGTATTTGAAGGCTGGCTTTAATGTTGATATTCATCTTAACCACTCAGCAGCTTGAATACCCCAGATACTCTCGCTGATGCTTTTCCTGTACAGTTTATGTCTTCACATCTACTTTCCATTTTGGGAAAAGTTCTTGTATTCATGTAGTTTCTTTCAGTTAGAACCAAAGTAAGTAATGTCTAACAAGTGTGGCTGTGGCTATGTAAACAGCGACACATAATATTTGAAAAGCAGATTGCTAAAGAAAGTGGGCTCTGTTTTATATTTCTTATGATAATTTTCATTGGAACTAGCAGAAGACAAAAAGTACAATTGTTTAAGTAACAAATGATTTATTTTTCCAGGAAAAAATTTCAACGATAAAATTTAGGGACTGTTAGCTAAGTAGCTCAGTCTTATCAATGGAGGCTTTGGTTTGCATCATGTCTGCATCTATGTCTTGTGAGATTTTGTGTTATATCTACGTCCCTTATGAATACATCTTTGCTATAGGTGAATTGCATATATTTCCAAGGATAGCGTATTGCAAGCCCTGTATTTAAGCAATCGAGATTTATTAACTCATACTTTTGGAGTTTGGAAGCATGAAATCAAATTTTGGACCAGTTTGATCCTTCCAAGGCATATATAGGAGAACATATTACGTGCCTAGCTCTCAGCTTCTGGCGGTTTGCAATTTCTAGCATTGTTCTGTCATGTCAATACAGATACACCTCTTCAGTCTATGCCTGAATCTCCATATAATATTCTCTCTGCGCCTACAGCTTTACATAATCATTTCCCTGAACATCAGGGGTCATTCTCGCTTTTGTATGCCCTTCTCTTAAATTACATCATCTCTAAATTAGGTTATATTCTGAGTATGAGGGCTAAGGCTACAACACATCTTTTGTAAGAGCAGAATTAAATCCATAATGAAGCCTTTGCATCACACCCTCCTATAGTGAGAATACAACATGGGAGACACTGTGCTTTGTCCTTATTTTCTTTTGAAGTTTACATAGTCCTTTGTGCATGTACTATAGACGTCTCAGTGCATTCAGGCATCTCAATGACAAGAAAAGTGTCACCAATTTGTGTAAACCAGTCAGAATAGGGACCTTGAGATCATTATGAGTTTCTTAGATGGAAGCTGGCATGGTTTACAGTAAAGATTTGGACAGGAAGTCATTTAATTTCGAGTGACACAATTTTTATGTTGTAACTGCAAGGCATTCACAAAGAGTAATGAGTGGGTGTGACTGTCCTGATGATATTTTTCTTTTAAAACTAGCAAATAAGCAAGCAAGCAAACAAATAAATAAGTGAATAGATAAACAAACACATAAATAAAGCAAGCAAGCAATGGCTGAATTTGCTCTAACAGCTGCCTCCTCAGCTTAGATTATTCCAAAGACATTCTTTGGAGCTGATAACTAACTCAGGTTTCTTAGAAATATAAGGCTGGAACCTTTCTTAAATTTTATTTTGTTGAAACGAAGAAGTTTAGCTATTCCTGGGAGGCATCATCCAATGAATTCAAGTATAACTCAAAACATCTTTAATGTTAGGCCCAATTTTTTTTTTTTTTTTTTTTTTTTACATTTTATCATTATTACTTTCTTGACCATGCTGTCTTGCAATAAAAGCTTTGGAGAGGCCCTTTTCATGGTGGTGGGTCCTTGGTGAGTGCCACAGCTTCAGATCCATCGGCTCAACTCAGGGTAAGATCAACTCTAGCCCCCAGCCTC
>JAQHUG010000274.1:1240116-1256108 GCA_028555095.1 Dicrostonyx torquatus | reverse complement strand
ACCTGTCAGAATGGCTAAAATCAAAAACACCAATGATAACCTATGCTGGAGAGGATGTGAAGTAAGGGGAATGCAAACTTGTGCAACCACTTTGGAAATCAGTGTGGTGGTTTCTTAGGAAACTTGGAATAAACCTACCTCAGGATCCAGCAATACCACTCTTGGGAGTATACCCGACAGATGCCCAACCATATTATAAAAGTAAATCCCTTTTTAACGATAAGTGCCCCACCCCCACATCATTTATAATCCAAACACTTTTAGCTTTCTTATTCATGGTCTTACTGAATACACTGCTTAAAAATAGAATAGCCTTCTGAACAAAACTCAAATTTTTAGATAAAAACCAAGTTTTAGATATTGCAGTGTTGTTTCAGTACTTTCAGAGCTATTTGTTTTAAAACAAACTTTTTTTTAACAGTTTACACCTTATAACCAACCAAAAGCACATTTATTCTGTATTTATATTTGTCAGGTACTTTTATGCCTAGTGAATTATTTTTATATTTTCAAAAATCATCTAGGTTTGTGCTGCCATTACAATTACAATTACTTAATGAAGAAGATACTCATATATGAGCAAAACCTCCAGAAGAGAGGTGGTGGCTGTAGAGGCTGATGACCTACTTTGCACTGCACTAAGTGGAGTGTCCTTATCTTGGGTTAGTCCTATCCATTTGGAATACCATAGTTGCACATATCTGTGTCAGAGCGGACATCTTTTGACTTGTAGATAGAAAGCTTTTAGCAGACACTTGGCTTCCACCAACCCTAAACCCAAGAATTCCTGTAGAGTCTTGGGCCTATTGAAAAGCTTCTCCCATCACTCTGTAACCATCTCTCTGATGCCACAAACGTTTTTAAAGCTTGCCTTGATTTTATGTCTTTTTTTGTTCTATAAAACTATCAAACTTCATGAAACTGCTTTCACATTGGAATATGGAATTTAGCATAATGTTTTCAGGCCATTGTCACTCAAAATAGCTCTAGAATAAACTATCTCTTATTCCTTTTAAGAACAAAGCTATGATTTTTGTCATTGATACATCTAAAGTACTTGTCTAGAAACATACAACCAGCTGATTCAGGTTTAGCACAATTGGTCCGGATTGAGCAACTTCATCTTAAATTTCTACACTGGTTCATAAACAATGGTTGCATCTGACTCAGAGTATTAGACTGGATGCTGGTTCCCAGCTCCAGAGTTCCTGACCAGTAATGTACAAGGTTAATATCATTCTAGTTAAAAATCCAGAAAATTTGTCTTATGATGTTTTCAGGTAATGATGTTGCTGTCAATCAGGACTCTAAACTTTGAGAAGTTTTGTTTTGCATTATGGTGTTTTTTTATATTTTTGGTTGTGAGCCTAGCCTTTAAGGGCTGAGCCATCTCTCCAGCCCCATTATGGTGTTTTTTAAAGACTTACTATCATGTCTTCTAATAGACTAGATATTGCCTCTGAAGACAAAGACAATGTATTAGTTTTATATTTCAATGTCCCTTAGCCAATGTTTGTAAGTTGCAAGTACCTGTTTGTTCTCTACAATCATTTTTAAAATGCAAAAGACCTAAAGAATAATAATTAGTGAAGCTGCTATGTTGCAAATAATTTGTTTAGTGGATTCATTCATGATTATTAGATAGCTAGTTAGACATTATCAAGTTTGCAACATGGTGTGGGTGGGATTTTAGGTGAGATCCCTCTCTCATTGAGAAGAGCTTTTAAAACTAAGAACTAAAAATAAAAATAAAAACCATTCATTTAATTCATTGTCAGCGGAATAGCATCTGGCTTGCTTTTGTCTGGACAGCAAAGTGACTTCACAAACTGCCTGGAAAGTCATTAATGTTTAAATAAACCTGGGTCCATGAGCCCTAAACATTTAAGATTAATATTTAGTATAAAGTTGTATTGGTTGTATTCTGTTCTCATTTAAAATATACTGTTAAGCTGAATTAATGGGAGAAAGTTTATTTCTTATTTAACGATACTGCCATTTGTTGAAGGCAGTGAGGGTACAAGCTTAAAGGTAAACACCGTGTAGGAATTTGATTGTTGGTTCTCTTCTTCCCTTTGGTACACTCCCTGGCTGAGAGTCCTATTCTGCTTTCTTTATATATCTTAGAACCATATATTCAGGAAATGGCATTGCCCACACTGGGTAATGCCCTAAATTAACAGTTAAGATACTCCCTCACAGACAAGGTCACAGATGAACATGATGAAGACAATTACATAGCTATGATTCCTTTTCCAGGTAATTCTAGGATGTATTAAATTGACAATTAACTAGGATAGTTAATTTCTGAAATATATCGTATTTCTTGTTCCTGCATAAGAATCAATTTAAATAAACCTGTCTATCACCTGGGTGGAACAAGCCTTATCCCATAGTCATATTGATGAATATCTTGATCACCATAGAAATCTTGTCCAATGGATGGAGATAGAGGCAGAGACCCACACTCAGGTCAGAGCGAAGGACTGAGCTCCCAAGGTGCAGTCAAAGAGCAGAAGTTGGGAGAAGATGAGCAAGGAAGTCAGGACTGCGAGGGGCTGGTTTACCCACTGATACAGTGTGCCTGATCTAATGAGAGCTCATTCAATCCTGCTGGACTGAGACTGATGGACCATATGACCAAATCTGACTCTCTGAATGTGGCTGCCAATGGGAGCAGACTGAGTAGCCATCGATAATGACACTGTGACCTATCTTCTCTGCATGATTAGGTTTTTTGGGAACCCAGTCTATTTGGATGCACACCTTCTTGGGCCAGGATGGAGGGGGGAGGGCCTTACACTTTCCACAGGGCAGGCTACCCTGCCCTCTCTTAAGGAAGCAGGAGGAGAGGAGGGGTAGTGGGAAAGCAGGGGGGGCTGAGATAAGGGGAGAAAGTGTAAATTTTTGAATGAAAAAATTAAAAGAAAAGGAACCCCCCAAAAAAAAACCGCAAAGAGGAAAAAAAAAAGACAAAGTTGTGGTGTGATATTTTGATAGCATTCCGACACTTCCCAGACTGCCAATAAAAATTAGCTTTTAATCAGAAGATAGAACTAGCTAGCTGCTCCAAAATTAATCATAGATGTTTTTGAAGGACTGAGGAAAGACACAGAAAGGCAGTAATAGGGCAGGGTTTAGATTGGGTCTCTGCCTTTTTTTGGATTAAGTAACTAAAGAGGAGGTCGTTGGCATTTCTCCGCTGCTTCTCTGATCATTCAGGTTCTTACCCTGATATCTAACTCCCAAGTTTTTATTGATAAAGAGTAATTAGATACCACATCACAAAGCTAAGCTTTGTTTATTTCTCACCTTGATAATATAGTCAGATGGACCAGGGAAAATTTCTCTGATTCCCAGTTCATGGCAATGACAAAAAATCTAATACTTGAAGAAATACCATTAGTATATATGGTGTAGCTTTAAAAGAAAACTTAATGACAATCAATACATTTTAAGACTTCTCCATATATTTGGAGCTACATACAATTCATTCTTGTTACAGGTCACTTTCCACCAAGTTTCAGTGCTGTGGAACACTGGATAAGAACAGTTTAATTTTTTTAAACCAGTAATTGGTCTTTAAGATTACTATGAAACTCAAGTAGCTTAACATATACCAATCTTTGCACTAGCTGTAGCTGTGTCTACTGTTTACAAAACTTAGTTTGATATTTTCTATAACACTCATAATTCATGTCATCAACAAACAGCACATTTTCTCTTATGGTATAGTGTTAGGGTTCCGAAAATAACACTTCAAAGTGTGATTCTTGGACATGTTGACATGTTAAGCTGAAGGAATAATCTCAGCCTTAAGGGCTGACTTTGACTACCCTCTTTTCACACTCCTTTTTTTTCCTCCTAGAGTAGGTTGGGACTTTCTCTAGACTTCCCTTATCTGCTTCAAGGCGATGCCTAATAGAAAGGAACATAATGGCCTCAGTGTTCAAGGTAGATTCCCATTGACCCAAGAAGATTATCTGTATACCACGGAGGAATAAACCAAAAATAAGACTCCATAACTAGAGCCCAAAGGAAATTTGTTACAGGTCCATCTCCATATGAATCACTGATAACTTTTTACAAAACCTTCAACCATTCCTCCCTTCTCTTTCCCTGAAAAGAACATTTAAACATCAGTCATCTCAACATATCGAGTTTCATATAGTAAATGGCCCTTGTGTGCATGTGTGCAGTACTGAATTCGATTTCTTTTTGTCTCTTTAATCTGTCCATTGTCTGTTTGTTTCAACAAAGTCTAATATTAAATTTTTTGTAAAATTTAACTCTCGTAAGAGTGGGAAATGGACCATTAAAAGAATGAATTGTACGTAGGTCCTAATATATGAGGAGTCTAAGACTGTGTTGATGGTTGTTAAGTTTTCTTAACTTGAAATCATACCATATGTATTCAAGTTATTTCTTCAACTATTACAGTTTTTATCATTGCCATGTACTGGGTATCAGAGAAATTTTCTCTGGCCCATCCAACTCTATTATCAAAGTGAATTATACTTAAAAAATCAGAAATGTAACGTTTTTCCTTAGAGTGTATTTTTAGAGTACTCCAAAAAAAGGACACATCTTTTCTGCCTTTCAAAAAGAATTGATAAAGCATGGATTGTGTGGAATGTTTGGAAAAGTCATATGTTGCTAGGATTCAGCATGTCAACGCCCACTTCATTGCTTCTATTTGATTGGTATTGTTGCTTCAATGAATCACAAATAAAAGAACTGACAAATTCTAATTTATTCATATCAAGTACACTAAAAGTTTTGCTATTATCATATTATAGAAAGTTTTCACATTTTGGAAATCACCTCTTCATCTTGTGTCTTAAGCTCATTTGATGCAATGCCTAACTTAAGAAACCACCTTTCGTTAATATCTACCACGGTTCACCCTTCCCTCCCTTCTGCCATTACTTTACAGCTCAGTGAACGGATGTCTTCTACATGGTTTAATATATGCATTCCTTTGTTCTTTCATCTTTTAAAAAACAATTTTCCAAAGAACATTCCTAAGATATATAGCCTAGTTTAAACAAAAGCACCTTTTGTCTTTAGTTCTTTGAAAAAAAAAAGAAAGAAAATTAAAGAATGAACCAAACTGACAATAACCATCAAAATAAGCTGTATGAAACATTTGCTGCATTCGACCCAATTATGCAGATAATATTCAGCATGCATATATTATCTTGTTTTCCTTGAGAATATCTCCTTCCCTCTGGGTCCCTGTTTTCTTGTTGTACACTGTGGACTGTCTCTGTGAAGAGGGCTGGGAGGTGATCTCTGAGTACTGTGGAGCAACTCAATCATTGCTGCTACAGTGGTGGTTGGCACATCCCTGTAGTCATACATTCATTAAGAATTCTTGTGTGCACCTTTCCCATTGTAAATGATTTAAAACCCTCTGTGTGCCTTTATATTTTTAATGGTACTTGCTGAAAACCCTGCAGCCTTATGAAATGTCATTTATCATGAGATCCCATTTTTTTAGCATAAGCACATAAACATGTTTTAGAATTGGATAATAGATAATAATGATTTCACCTTTTAACAATTAGCTACAAAATAGCATAGATTAAGAGCAATGGATTATTTATTGAATATCAAAGAAACAATTACATCCCAGCAAAACAACAGAATTCAAAGTCTGCCAACAAGATTCTCAAGAGATTTTTCCATTTTCTTCAATAATAGCAGGCATCTGCTACTGGTTCTTTGCCCTCCCTCAGGCCCAATAGAGCTGTGGTGTATGATACAACCTGATTTGTCATGCAGACATCCCGAGTGAAGAAACACACACACACACACACACACACACACACACACTCACACTCATACACACACACCAGAGTGAGGAAACAAAGGCTGAAAAGGCATAAAATTCCATGAAGAAAGAAAAAAAATGTTATCTGTGACAGTTTGAATAAGAGGGTCCTTTTGGGCTTACTTATTTGAATGTTCAGGAAGGCTTAAGAGGTGCGACCTTGTTAAAGTGGGTGTGGTCTGTTCCAGTATGATTTTATCTTTCAAAAGCCCATGTTAAGTCTTTTCCAGGTTTTCCCCAGCCTCCATCTTCTTGAGGATCAGGTAGAAGTTCTCAACTATTGCTCCAGCAATATGCCTGTCTGCCTCCAAACTTTCTACCATGGTAATAATGGACTAAACCTCTGAAATTGTAATGAAGTGATTTATGTTATAGGTCGTCTTGATTATGTTGTCTCTTCACAGCAATAGAAGAGTAAAACAGCATCTTTGGAACCTACAGTATTCAGTATTTCAACAATCCTTAGTTTATCTAATAAGAAGACTATATATAGCAGTTGGCAAATGAATTCTACTGCTGTGTAATTGCTAAGAATTGGTGTTCTGAAAGTCTTGCTATTGGTTTTGATGAAGGAATGAGTGTCATGCTGATGAGACTTTATGGGTACAGCTACTCTGGAAGATGAAATCTCACAACAAACTTCTTTTTTCCTCAGACTCTTGGTGTCTTTTTGTCCTTTCTTCTGTTATGATATCTAAACAAAAGTGACAGTAAACGGGCTACCCTGGGAGCGCTAAGCAGCACGCAATCTGAACGATAGGAAAAGAAATAGTGGAGCCACTAAGGAACACTGAGACAGGAGAAATAGTCTTCTCTAGGGATGTGCTCCAAATTGTATATCCAATGGTGGTCAGTCTGAAAATCATATACATTATGACATTATATGGACTGAGAATTTTTTTATTTAGGAATATACATATGCATATGCGTGTGTGTGTGTGCGCGCGCGCGTGCGCACGTGTGTGTGTGTGTGTGTGTGTAAAACAATCAGAGAGATAAAGGCTGAGGCCATGAATTTGAAAGAGATATAGAGAGAGCACAATGAGGTGGACTAAGGGGAGAAATTCTATTTTAATTTTAAAAATACAAAATATTTTAAAAACCAGTCAAGAGTTCAATCTCATGAGAAGAGAACAGTTGTGGTGGAGGTGGGTGTTCTATACAGCAAACTGGTTCAGTAGAGATCGCTCTCACGTGTTAAATGTCATTGACATGGTAATTATAGGACTAGAAGACAGCTCTGAGCTGAGAGTGAGGCCACAAAAGCTCGGAGACCTGAGTTTGCATCATGTAAAAACTGGGTAAGCCTGTGCCTATAAACACAGCACTGGGAGATGGACACAGGCAGTCCTGTGAGCTAGCTGGCCAATCAATCAGTCTAATAATAAACTTCAGGCTTAGCAACAGACCCTGAACTAACAGAGAGAGCCATTCAACTTTTGTCTTGGTCTCCACAAGCATCTCCCAATAGAATGCAAACTCATCTGATCACCAACGTCCACAAAGAACATAGTAATCAAACTTAAAATGCTGTACTATTTCAAGAAGTAACAATTACCGTATGGCTTATCTTTATTTCCTGTCCTCTGATGATGGGTGGTCATAAGAAGGGAAGTGTAGATGAACAGAGCATTCTCTAAATACACAAACCAAGGCATCTTGAATTGTGTTGAATGGCAACAAATATGGTTATGAATTAAAAGACTTCAAAGAGTTTGTTCTTTATTACAGAAATAAAACTTTGGAAAAGGATATTTTAAATCACTCCCGACTACAAACTACTGTGTACAAAGAGCCTAGTGACTATTGTAATTTCCTAACATGTGTTCTCCAGCAAACATAATCTATTGCTACTCAAGGGTATTGGGTTGGATTGAAAATCTTTATTGTCCCAATATAGTCCCTGTTGCTGTATGAAAAGTCCCTCAAGGCATTGCATGGCATAAGCACTTCTGAAACATGAGTATTGACGTGGATATGCTTCATTTTACCCTTCCCAGGTGAGGTTTCTTTTCATATGAGGATTAAAGCTAAAAGCAGGAAAAAATTTAATAGGGTTTCAAGGCATCAGCAGATAAAGGAGAATTTTGAGGAGGTTCTTAATATTTTAGCAGCTAGTAATTTCATTTGAAAGTAGTGCAAAATCCCTTAATTGCAGAGATTGGAAAAAACTTTTACATTTCTGTGAACTTTATTCAAGGTCACCTTTTAATATGTATCTAATATTCATTTGTCAAGTACTCACTATTCACAGTTAAAACTTTTTACTTCAATTATTGAACTAATTAAGCAGCACACACAGACACAGGCACACACACAGACACACATACATACACACACACACACACACACACACACACACACACACACACACGAGAGGGGCAGAGAAAAGAGGGACATGACAGAAAAATCAGAAACAAAGCCTGAGTCCCACCTCTTCAATAGTCACTATTTTTTTACATATACGTAACAAGTTGTCAGCATTTTGAAGTCTTTGCAATGCTTTACTCTAGTAGTGACTGATCCTACTACAGCTTACTAAAAGAAACTTTTATCCATAAAAGAGTTTTTATATTGAATGAATCAGAAGACAAAGCAAGGCACTTTAGAAATATATCTCTATCATTTCTTTCCCAGATTGTTGCTCCAGACCTTGAGTTTAATCTAGTTCAGAATCAATCAACTGAACTCAGAAATAGAATGAAAGACTTCTCAGAAGCAAGTGAGAATGCGGGAAAATATATATTTTAAAATTACCTATTGTCCCTTGTATTTCAGATGGAATGTGTCACTTTTTCACACAGGATTGGGACACACAGGTAAGCGCTTGAAAGGCAGATGCTTGGGTCAAGCAGCCATTATTGTCACATAAATTGCAAGGTGGGCTGAGAGTCATCAGATGAAACAGTCAAACAAGGAGAACAAAAATAAGTGGCTATTTTATAGAAGTAAAATATCATTGATGTTTCATGCATTTTTATGCTGAATATAATGCTAGAGGGAAGAAATCTGAACTGGCCCCAGAAGAGCAGTGTTTATAATTTTCCCACACAGAGGAGCACGATGAAATAAGAATGTAAACTCCCCCAGGTAGACAGGAAGCTTTGCCCTGCTTTCTTTTGGAACACCCATGGAGTTGCATTCATACAGGGACATAGAGAATTCTTTAGAAATGAGGTATTGGATTAAGGTTGTGAAAATTCATTTTATTAAGAATGATGAGACTATGGATTCTCAAGCTTAGATCTTTATTGCAGCTCAGAGAATGACTTCACAAAATAGAATGTGATCCATGCTGAGTACTTTGAACTGAGGGACAGAGGAAGGGCTTCAGGGGCAGCTTATTTTTGACATCCTGACCTATTTCCCTTTTCTCTCCCCTCCTTCAGCAGATCGTAAAAATAAGAATCTCTCCTTTTCTAGGTGAGTAGTAGGGACTCGATTCCCCCTACCTCAAAGACAGCTATATCATTTATAACTATTATGCTAACCTTCCCCTGCCTTTGTCTGCAAGTGCTGGCCACAAAGAACTTCTCTGACTTGTCTTGACTGACAGTAGATCAGAAGAATCAATCCAGAATGCTTTCTGCTTTATATGCAGGAAGCGGGAATGCCATTGAGACCATGCAGAACCCTAATGGACAGGCTTGCCACGTCCCTATTTTCTGATACCATTATACTCTATTCTTTTGCTCACTCATATTTCTACATGGCTGTCTATTCTTCACCGTTGTCATGAATAAAAAGCACAGATTTTTCTTGAGTATTTGAGTCTTTATTCTGAAGGTTTCTCTGCCATGTGAAACTCTGGTTATATGAATGTATTATATTTTCTCTCTCATTAGACTATCTTTTGTTGTAGAATCCTTGGCAATAAAAGGTACCATATTTTTCCAGTCTTACAGTTTCTTACCTTTAGCATTACTATTTTTAATGGAGACTTAGTGTCACCCTTGATACACAGTGAATAGTCCCAGTAGGAGTTACTGAATCCTATAACATTGAAAACGAATATAATATTTTAGGAACATTCCTAGGAGAATCAGTCTAACTGTTTACTCAGTATATCTGTAAAGGCTGGGCTAGTGATGCTCGTGTGTGAGCTCTGTCAGGATGAGCAGTTATCTTATGGACCATCATGCTTTCATCCCGCAGTAACAAAGGGGAAGACTTGACTTCGAGTAAAGGAAGATTGATTGAAGTCATATATTACGGTTAACTCAAGTGGAGCAGAACTCATTTTCATCGCTTCTGTCTTCTGACTGGCCATCCTTAATTTTTCTCCCTTTTGTTAACTTCATTTTTAGGACTGCCCTGAAAATATTGGTTATTGATTTTGCTGTTGTCATAAAGTTGATAAATGCTCAGACTTTCTGCCCTAGGACAACCTTTTAAAATAAAATTACAGCAAGATTAAAAGTTGCTGTGAGAAAATAGTACTGCCTTTGGATGCTTGCTTTGACTATAATCACTTATTCCATATCGGTTTCTAATTTCTACCAAAGTTTTTTAACTTATCCATTAATTACATTATTCTCGAACTTGAATTTTGTGTCTGTTATGTGCCAGGTATATGGCTCATTCTATTTTCAAAGACTTCATTTTTCAGGGAAACTAGCTGAATCCCAGATGGTAATAAAATGTTCATAGATGTTCTGGTTCAGGCTTTTATAGAATATAATATGGAACTTGAGAAGCTCAATGTATTTCTTTCCCAGGAAAATGAAACATATAAGTTGAATTTTAATTCACACTGCAATTAGCCTGGCAGAAGAAGGTATTACAGATCAAATAAACTGAAAGACCAAAACATAAAACATGCACCCTATAAGTCATGGTATTATTGCTTTCTGAAAGTTCATCTTAAGAAACTGTTGAATAGCATCTCAGAAGGTGTAGTTGAAAGATTTAAACATCAATGAAAAAGAACATTTCCAAAGATGCCTTTAAGCTATGTGAGCAGGATCATATTCACTGAACTAATAGATAGCTTCACAAAGTTATTTGTTTTTATTATTGTAATGCTTCTATCCTTGATGTCTGTGATTTGTAATTTTTTTGTCAATTTAGTAATAATAAGTCTATGGTTCTCAAATATCAAGGAGTTAGAAAACCACAGAGCAGAAGAATACTGTTATGTAAGCTATAAAATAGTTAATTTAAATATGATAAAAACTTTGAAAATAACCAATGATGACATCTTGGAATTCTTTTATAGCACACAGTTTTTCTATAATTAATATCTGGAAACTTAATGGAAAATAGCATAAACAATGATCAACCCATGCTATTGTCTGGATAAAATGACTGTTTCCAACAAAAATCAACAGTTTTGATCTATAAAATATATATTTCATTATTGCGTACTGTAAATCATCAATGGAGATTTTTTTCGACTTCCACGAAGATACCCAAGTGAATAAGTACTTGTCAAAGTGATATGTTATCTGATTAACTTTACAAAGTTTGATAAACCTTGTTCATAATAATAAATATGTCAAACTGGAAATGGCCAATAAAGAAAAAGCAATATTGGCCCAAGTAAGAGAGAGAATTCAGTTTTTAAAAATATGCTTCATGCTTCATAAGAAATAAATTTCTTATAAAATGTATTTCCTATGCTTTGGTTTAGAAAGTTTTAACTATATTCTCAACTAAACAGAAACCCCCATGTTGATCTCGTAATGTTACTCTGCCCCATATGATTGTATCTTAGGTAAGAATATAGTAATGAAAAATCAGAAAGAACTTTGCCCTGATGGTGATCTCTTAGTAGTTAACTCTAGTTTAAGTGGATAGAAATTCTTATTCTTGTATGTAATACATGTTTGCATTGCTGATAGATTAGTTTGATTCAGTCATGTGAATAGTCTGAGGATAATACTTCATAAATTAATTTCTCCCAGTACTAACGCTCAGAAATCAATGTCTAATGTCACAAGGCTCTCGACCAACAACTTTTAGGTTTTATGTCTTATCTCCATGATGCTTGTGTGAGATGGGTATGTTTATTACTGCCATGTTATAAATGGGGAAATTGAAGCTTATAATTTGTAAATAAAGTCATAAAGCTAAGAATAGTTGAAAAGAAATTTAAACTTTACCCTTAAATCCCAAAGAAAATGCTCTTAATTATTGTGCTGTAGTAAAATATATTTTGATAGTATATGTTCCAATCACATCATTTTGTATTGATAAAAAATATGTTTAAAAATGTATCCCAATAGCTAGATTAATATTTGTTCACTTATAATCTTAGCAAAAGTTGAAACTATTTCTGTTGGAGGTGAACTCACTGCTGATATTCCATTTTTTGGCCTTAATTCTAACATAGCTATATATTTTCAACTATTGTTTTAGCAAAAACTGTAATTAGTTGGACCTAAAAGAATTAAATACTTTGCTTTTGACTTTGAGAAAAGGATGAATGCACACAATGTAAAAACATCAAATTTCATTTGCAAGGTAAACTAATCATTTCTTGTTGTCTGTGTTATATATAAAGTACAAAGCATGCTCTTGCTATGGCTCTTTGGGAGAGCTTTTTCTACAGTGTGACAGGTTGAAGATCTGTGGTAGGAAGAAGTCTGGTAAAGAAGATACTAGTTGTGCAAATCACCTCTTGTCTCACCTAGTTAATAGCTACAGTATTTAAGAAGGGCCGACAACTGGATATGATTTGGGGAATTTGGATCAAAGAGATTCTTCTACAATCTGACTTTGCCTTGCACTCTCAAGTGTATCTTGCTCTTGCAAATCTATTTTTCATTTTCACCATCTGAAATGAAAGCTTGTTTTTTTTTAACTAGAGGCAATGAAACATGAAGGCAGAATCAATAAGTCATAAATTAACAATTCAAATATTCTGTAAGTGTGAGCTAGATAGGACACCTGTTTAGGACACGGCATTATTACAAATCAGTGGTTGTGCTCATAGATTTTCTGCCATCACAATTCATGCTATAAGAAGTAAACATATCAATTAAAATAGTTCATGAATAAGTCTCTGCAACTTTTGCATAGGCATTTTGTCTAATAATGATTGCAATTTGCTCTTTGAGATGCAGAACTTAAGTAAAATTTCTGTTCTTTGCTTCAGATAACATATAGTTGCTTGCCACCTGGTTCTAAACCACCGAATGACACCTAAGAGACTAAGATGAGCTAAAATGAATGAGTTAAAGAGGAAATCAAATAACTGAGCAGTACTTTTAGGAGAGACAAGCTGTTCACAGGAATAGTTTGGGTATTTAGATAACATTTTCTTTATAAAATACTTTATAATCAATTGTATTTCATTTTTATAGGCTTTCACCAGCAATGTCAATTCTATGACATTATTTTCCTCACATTTGGTGAAATATTTTTGCTTTAATATATGGGAGAATCTGTAGTTGGACTGTTTCTTCCAGACCATTTGCTCTCCAGTAACAACATTGAGGACACTGAGACTTATTAATTATTAAAGCTCAACCTTAGCTTAAGTTTGTTTCTAATGAGCTCTTATAATTTAAATTAACCAACATCTATTTATTTATTTTCTGCCTTGTGACTCTAATACCTCATCACTATACTGCCCATCCTGCATGTTCTGCAACCCCTGGCATGTCTACCTTCTTCTTTCCATCGTCCTCATTGTCCAGACCTGGAAATCCTGCCTAGCTATTGTCCATTCAGCTTTTTATTAAACCAATCAGAGTCATACATGTTCACAGTACACAAATGATTATCCTACAAAATTTCTACTTTTTGTCTGAATAAAAAGGAAAGTTTTTATTCTAAGATAGCAAAACTATATTCAATAAGAACAATTATCAGGTATTGTCTAAATAGAAATGAAAGGCTTTGACTTTAACAAATGAAGCTATTATTGTGTGAAAATGTATTGCTGTGATTGGTGTAATAAAAGCTAAATCGCCAATAGCTAGTCAGGAGGTTAGGCAGGACTTCTGGGCAAAAAAAAAAAAAAAGCAGAGACACCAGGAGATGCAGAGCAAGCAGGATGGGTAGTACAGAAATGAAGTAATAAAGTCAAAAGTCAGAAAGTAAATTAATAGAAATTACTTAATTTAAATTACAAAAGCTAATTAGAAACAAGCCTAAGATAAGGCTGAATTTTCATTATTAATATAAGTCTCCATATCATTGTTTGTGAGCTGGTGGCCCAAAGAAATCTTTACTACAGGAATCTTGCTGACATCCAACTGCTGTTAAGAAAGAGAGATGGAAATGGAAAGACTCTGAAAGGTCACACTAAAAGAAATTAGACATGATCTCCTATCCTGAAAGACCTAAACAGATGCAAAAGAAATTTATTTTCCATTTTATTGAAGGTTTTACAGTAACTGTTCTTCCTATTTTCAAAGTTAATGGAATGAAGTTCATATCTTTGCCATTTTAGGGATTAATACTTCTAATTAATACTACTAATACTATCAGTAAGTTAATAAAATGAATGTCCCAAGTTGAGACAACACAACTTTATTTTCCATTTTTGAACTCCTGTTTCCTTGCAAGAAACACACATACTCGTTTAGTATGAGTGAAGAGACACAATAACCATAGCAACTCTTATAAAGAAAAACATTTAATTGAGCTGGCATATAGTTTAGAGGTTGAGTCGGTTATTTTCATAGTGGGGAACATGGTGGTACACAGGCAGAGATGGTGCTGGAGAGGGAGCTCAAGAGTTCTATACCGGGATCTCAAGGCAGTATCTGCAGGAAGGATCTGCAGGAAGAGAGAGACATTGCTCCTGGACTGAGCTTCTGAAATCTCAAAGTCTACCCACAGTGACTCACTTCATCTGGCAAGGCCACAACTGTTGTGAGATATTAGCTTAAGATGTGTTACATTCATTTACACTGTGAAATATTTATTTAATGGAAAAATGTGTTGCCTTCTTTTATGTTGTATTTGTTAACTCTATAAAGCTGTGTTACTTTGCCTGCTTAAAACATCTAATTGGTGAAGATCTTTTCCCATTCTGTAGGCTGTCGTTTTGTCTTGTTGACCGTGCCCTTTGCTTTTACAGAAGCTTTTCGGTTTCAGGAGATCCCATTTATTAATTGTTTCTCTCAGTGTCTGTGTTGCTAGGGTTATATTTAGGAAGTGGTCTCCTGTGCCAATGCATTCAAGTGTACTTTCCACTTTTTCTTCTATAAGGCTCAGTGTGGCTGAGAACTCTAAACAGAGGAATCTAAAATGGCTAAAAGACACTTAAGGGAATGTTCTACATCCTTAGTCATCAGAGAAATGCAAAACAAAACAACTCTGAGATTCCATCTTACACCTGTAATAATAGCCAAGATCACACTGATGACAACTTATGCTGGAGAGGTTGTGGGGAAAAGGGAACACTTCTGCTTTGCTGGTGGGAATGCAAGCTGGCACAGCCCCTTTGGATGTCAGTGTGGTGAGTTCTCAGAAAATTAGAAAACAGCCTTCCTCAAGACCCAGTAATACCACTTTTGGGTATATATCCAAAGGATGCTCAATCATGCCACAGGATATATGCTCAACTATGTTTATAGCAGCATTGTTTGTCATAGCCAGAACTGGAAACAACCTAAATGCCCCTCAACTATAAAATGGATAAGGAAAATGTGGTACATTTACACAATTGAGTATACACAGTAGGAAAAAATATTGACATCTAGAATTTTGCAGACAAAAGGATTGAGCTAGAAAACATGATTTTGACTGAAGTAGCCCAGACCTAGAAAGACAATCATTACATGTACTCACTCATAAGTAGCTTTTAAACATAAAGCAAGGAAAACCAGCCTACAAATCCTAATACCGGAGAATTTAGACAACAAATGAGGACCATAAGAGAGACTTACATAGATTAATCTACATGGGAAATAGAAAGTATAAAAAGACAAGATCTCCTGAGTAAATTGGGAACATGAGGACCTTGGCTGATGGATGAAGGGGATGGAAGAGCCAGGGAGGGGAGCCGAGAAAAATGTAGAGCTCAATAAATTTTTTTTAAATCCACTTTATTGGTTTAATACAGAGCTAAGCAGGCAATAGCTAAAAGAACAGAGAGCTAGGTGGAGCTAACAGGCAGAGAGAATGAATAGGAGGAGAAACCTAGGGAAGAGAGAGAAGATTGAGGAGCAAGAAAGGGATGAGAGTAGGATGCCAGGAA
>JAQHUG010000274.1:1179037-1194791 GCA_028555095.1 Dicrostonyx torquatus | reverse complement strand
TAAAAATAGAGTTTTTAAAAAGCCACATAAACATGGGAAATCCAGAGAGTTTCTATGTTATTGTGTTGTCTTTGAATTGTTCAGCTGCCTAGGAAGGAGCAAGAGCTACTAAAAGACATTTGATTATAAATGCTGCTGGATTAATCCAAACTTGAAAATGCCTTAACTTCAAATTTTATGTCAAAAGATATGTTATTTTAGAGAAGTTTTGATTTTTGTTTCCACAGGAAATGAGAGGCTGTGGGTTCATTCTGGCTTTATTAAAATCAGGTTTGATCTAAGAAGAAACCCTGAAAAATCTCTAATGTAAAAGAATGGCCCAGATGATTCATCATTTCAGAGCACCCCTGTTCCAGTTTTTTTCCTGAGTTCTGCATCCAGAAGACCTTCAAGGCTGCTAGCTGAGATGATCAAGCCTCACAGAATACTACAGTCAGGAATTGCCCCAGAATCCTAAATTTTCTTTGGGTCCCCATAAAATTATCAGAACCCCCACTCAGCTAGAAGAAGCCTAGAAAATTGTGCCCACGTTCCCAAAAAATGGATTATAGATGTTTGTCTTTGTTTAGAGTGTTGCTTACAAGTTGTTATGGATAATGGTCAGGAGAAAAAGCTAAAGAAAGGAGATGAAATTCAGGAATTTTGTTTTGAAACAAACGGAGAAATGTTTATTTGTGACTGAATGGCTGTTGGACTGGGCAGCACAGAAACTTCATGCAACATTTTGATTAAATTATTTTTCTGCTCTAATGCATGTCAGATCCTCCCTACACCCATATCCACGCAACTTTGTGCTCTTTCTCTCTCTTTCAAATATCTGCCCCACAAATCAACATAAGCAAGCAAGCCAAAACCTCCTAAAATAAAATAAAAGCACACTTAAAAACCTGAAATCTGTTTTTTATTGACTAGTTGTTCTTGAACTTGGTGTCTGCCCTGGAGTGTGGTTAAGTTTCTCCATTTTAGATACTTTCTTAAGTCCATTTAAAGTCATACTTAAATTGTAAAAAAATTCTCATCTATTTATGTCTTTTCTTCTCCTTTTCTACTTGTTCTTCAAGTAATCTTGAACTATTTCTGCCCCTTGTGTGGAACATGTATCACTAAATAATAGAACTCATTAGTAAGAGAATCAACACTGATATTCATGTAGTTGCATGATATTGTCACAGAGATCTCTGTCTGGAATCCATCTCCTCATCTCCCTGATAGTGTAATTTCCTTTGAAAGAATAAAGACAAGACCCACGGTATATAAAACAGGTGAAGTTTTTTTTGCAGTGTCAAGCAGAGGAGCATCTACTCTCAAGATGCAAAGGCAAATAATATCTGAGCAGACAGTCATTGTAATTCACATTCTTTTCTGCCCTCATATATTCTAAAATTTCTAGAACAAACAGCTTTGATTCTGTCCAGGTGAGTGACAGGCCTGTTTGGAGTAAACCACTCAATAGCAAGCTTAGTGGTGCACATCATATGCTGAATGCCTTTATTCTTTCCCAGAAAGCTTCTTGCTCTATTCTGAACCTGTAAGAAAACCTAGAGATGAATTTAAATAGTTGCCCAGCAATGGTTTCACCAGCAGACCAGGACAGTCTAACGCTTGCCAGAACCAGAAATGTGACTTTGGCTGCCTTCTTCTGACCTGTAATTAATATCCTGCTGGGCCAGGACTTTGCTTTATAGCTAGTGATTTTGAAGAAAACATCTTGCTCCAGTGTTCTCCAAATTTGCTAATATATAAAAGCTACCTAATAACATGTACTCAATATACTTAATTAAACCTGTTATTGAAAAACTATTATATTTCTAAGTTTCAGATATAGAGACTAACCTTTATTTGACTTTGTCCTCAAACTCTGAAGGACTTTAGTCACTCAGTCACTTCCTATTATGATATTTGAGAAGCCCTTCAAACGTAAGATCACATGAATTCATTTACCTTATTTCATAAGGCCAAATATTGAGGAAGTTTCTTCCAGGAAATGAGTAATAAGTCATAGTTACATATAATGAATTGCTATTGAATTTGTAGAGATAAATCAAAGACTTCTTTTACAGCTTGGAATGCTGATCTCATAGGTGATAGATCTCATCTCTATGGTAGTTTGCCATTGTTATTGTAATCTTATTGACAGAAGTGTAGAAAATCAAAGCATCATTTATCTCTGCATTGAATCTACTGAATATTTACAATTTGAAAACAATAGACTCTGTAACTGTCAGTACTTTTTTCTGTATTTTGGCCAACTGCTTATATACTTTTTATTTTAATTTTTAAAAACTTTGACTTTTTTAATTTCTGCAAACTCTTGTTTATCTCAGTGAGAGAGAGCTATTCCTTTGTATGCTTAGTGCACTCACTGATGAGTTTTTGTTTTGAATTTCTACTAAATAGAGAATATTGGTTTGGGTCTGTGTGATCAATTCCTTCAAAGTTGGATTATCCCTTAATTGCAGTATTGATTGCAGCAGGTATAACACGTCCTGTGGCTTCATGCAACAGACATGTTATCCTTAAAAGGGAGCAAAACCTTCAGAAGAAAGTAACTTAGGTTACTATTTATCTCATGATCCTATGAAAGTTGACATGTGTCCTCAGTAGTGACATACCAAAGATTCTGATTTCTTTGGCATAGCTTCTGAAAGTTAAGACAATTCTCTAAATCTTTATAGTCCTGAAATCTCTCCAAGTTCTTTCCTCTAGAAAATGTTAGAATTATTTTAGTTGAGTCAAATGAAAAGCAGTGTTTTTATTTTTTTCTTTTTATTCTCCAGTCAGAGACTGCCTATATAAATATGACAATGCATGAGAAAAAAAAGTAGAATTCTTGAAGCTCTCATTTTAGTTAGTGAAATATAATAGCAGCCCAAAAGGGTTGATAGTGGCAAATCTGAGTTGTATCAACCAGAAAGAGTAAGTTTAGAAAGTGAGTATAGAAGATGTATTAGCTCCTCTTTTGCTGCTTAATAAATATAATCTACTTAACCCTTAGCTTTTTCATCTAAGAGGGGTATTTGCTTTATCAGTGCTTTTGGAGTAAGACACTGCATATCTCTAGGAAGTTTTAAGAGCTCATACAATTCAAATGAAAAATAATACCTGTAAGAGAGGAAAGAGAATTTTATTCAGTATAAGAATTGACTATGCCAAGAAAGAGGGCGAGAATCTTGTTAAAGGATGAGAAGAATTTTCAGAGAGCAACACGATAAGAGATGATTCTTGAGGAGAGGACATCAGATATGTGAAACTGAGGTGGAACTCCTCAGAAAAAATGGGTAACCTAAAGATTCCTAAGAGCACAGAACACTATGCTCTAGGGAAGGGAACATCATACTATTCCATATGCCATTGCCACAGTAAAATTAAACATATATCACACTTAGAATCTACCAAGTTTGCCAATTATGAGACCCTTTACAGTGGGATCAGGGGCAGACTTCCACTCTTTTACTGTTTTTTTTGGACCCCACTTTTCATACTGTGTAACCTTGCCCAGCCTTTATACATGAGAGGTGCTTAGCCTTACTGGAACTTGATATGCCATGTTTTATGGAGACTCTAGGAGATCTGTCCTTTCCTGAATGGAGACCAAAGAGGAGGAGATTGGGTGATGAAAGATGCCAAATGGCGGAGAGGAACAGGGAGGGGAAGATGTAGTAGAGAGACTGTGATCAGGATGTAAAATTCATAGATGAGTAAAAAAATAAACTACCAAGATTTGATCTTTACATTTGATATCTCAGATAAGAAGTAGCATAACTCAAGGAGTTTTTCTACCACCTACTATAGACCTCATAATTAATGCATTATTACATGGTAGAGCTGTGTCTCAGGATTGTTAATTCAAAGCCCTCTGTCTCATCTCTTTACACCACTTCCAGGCATTTGATTTTGTATATCAAACATCTTTTATAGAACTATTACAGAACTATTATTTTTATCATTTAAAGAATGAAAATATTGAATTCAACTTCACTATATATTTTATGTATATGCATAGTATTCTATGTTATGTTACATTTATATTACATATGCATATGTACTTGTTTTACCAAAACTCATGTTAAAATTATGCCTATGCAATTTTTTTTACCTACTTTTTTACTCAGCTAATAGTATAGCACAGAATATCATTTTCAGATAATACAAGATTTTTCTATGTTTCTACTAATGGATGTTGGTATGTAACCTTAAATAATTTCATGTGATTTTTAATTGATTGTTATATTCTTCCTTTAATTCTGTAATTATTAAAAAGCACTTAATATTTCTTACTAGCTCCTTTGTAGGTTCAGTACTCTACAATTCTCAGTTTTATTGCAAACAGCATTTTAAGTATTTTTCCTAAGCCATGTTTGACATTAGCAATCTCAAAAGATACTTTACCACACAGAAACATTGATGGAGATGTAGGGGGCACAAAACAATAAGATGAAGAAATTTGGATAGAAAAGGCATCCTAGTTTTTCACTGCCATTTTTGGTTCAGGAGACTAGCAGTAAGTCATCATGCAATTCCTGTATGTCCACAAACGTGGAGACCAAGGGTTAGGTGCTTCTGAGTAATGAAATGCAGCCTGGAGAGAGAAGTCATGAAACACCCCATGAGTAGGGTGTTGAGAAATCCCTAGCTTAGATAATGGGAAGCAGCCAATCCAAGGGTCATCTGCAACTCTACATGTTCCTCTGAAGAGTCCTCTGCCAGGAGTCATGCCCAGTCCTTGGCGAGAAGAACCACACCAGTGATGAGTTCATAGTTTAGTGACCCAGTCAAGAAAATTAAGGACTTAGTGTACTTTCAATACAGCGATGACTTTTAATAAGCCAGAAAGAGAGACCAGGGAAGGTGCAGCTAAGCTTCAAATGGACACAATGGCAATGTTTGTATAAGGTTGGGCAAGCAGGAATACAGAAGCTTGCAATGCATTGAAAAAGTTCGGTTTTTGAATATAGAAATTTTATTGACTGATATGGCTGATACTTGAAATCCTCTATGCGTTTAAAATTAATGCTGACTATTCAATCGCCACATTTCCTTTCAGGACTGACCCTCACTTCTCTTTGTTTACAGGATTCAAAGAAGACACATGAAAGCAAATCATTTACATTTAAATTGTGTTTGTGGTGATTTTAGAGATAGTTTTCTTATACAGATCATAATAGTCTGTCACAATAAATTCAGTGATTAAACCATTCTGTGATTATTTCTTGACAGTTGGTTGCAATAGAATTTGTCTATGGACTTTTTTGTAATATGATAAAATTCATGCTTCATTTAAATAAAAATGCAAAAAAGAAGGAATCCATAAGAGACTATATAACAAGACTACATTAAGTCTTAAAAATATAACTAAGAGCACAGTGCTATTAAAGAATAGAATATAACTTTGATCCACAGAGATATGGTAAAGAAAAAGTCTATATAAACTTTTTGTCTATGGTAGTCACCATTAAAGTTTGAGGAACTCTATGCTATTTAAATCACTCTACAGATATAAATATTTACAGTTGAGGAAACTTTCTTTCCTTAATTCTCTTTTTTAAATCTTCTAAGCAAATGCTTGCTACTATACAATAATTTTCTAGGTAAATTCAAATGACCCACTTAGCTCTCACTTCTTCTTCCTTAAAAAGAAGAGGATTCCATCTCTATTTTTTGGTCCCTACAGTAGTTGCTGATCCATTTCCCTCATCTGCTGTGGACTCTGTATTCTTTACTCAGTACACTAAAGCTTCCCTCACTCTCAGTTCCCTCGAGGATTACCTGCTCTGCTATTTTATTTGTGTGTGTGTGTGTGTGTGTGTGTGTTTGTGTGTGTGTGTGTATGTGTGTGTGTGTGTGTGGCATATTTATATACTACAGCTTCCTAATGGGGTAGGGTGGCTTTTAAGACAAAAGCTACAAATTTATTCCTGGGACCTGCACTTCTGCATTCTCACACTCTTGATACTATTTTAAGAGCTTACTGGTCTAGCCTCGGATGCTAACAACAGAGGCAGGAGGTTGATAATGGTCTGATCCTCTATGACTTCCCATCTTAGCTTCAAAGACATGGACCGTAGCGCTCATGGACTTAGCTCAGATAATGGTCCAGCAAGCCTCAGGGATCCTCCTGCCTCCTTCTTCCCAACATTGATGTGTGGTATCATCCCTGGCTTTTTACAAGAGTGCTTGGGATCTGAACTCCAGTCCTAATGAATGCTTACATAATATCAACTTCACTGGCTGAGTCATAGTTCTATTCAGGCTCCTTAATGACAACCTGTGAGGCAAGCACTCCACTGAAAAGATATGAATCCCTTCTTACCTAACTATCTCGTCCTAACTCCACTGCCTCTTAACAGTCTTTTATTCTGAATCAAATTTCAATGGGAGTTTCAGAGGGTACAAACCACATTCAAATCCTACTCAAAACCTGAGAGTCTGTCCTTATCCTTTGTATAGCAGGTAAAGGCAGAGGAGAAGGCGGGGGAAGTGTGTGGGAAATGTGTCATGGAAATGAATGCTTTTAAATAGACATTATAGCGATAATTCACCAATGTCGCTTCCCCATGCATCTCAGCTATTCCAGTGAAGATGAATTATAAGTATCCAGGGTTTCAGTCTATTGCTTGAGCAAGAATGTAGGGATTTGGGCTGCTGCTCATTGTTTATCTTCAAATTATCCAGTGTCATTAGAAGCATCTGCTCACCCCACAGTTCTTGACATTCTGGTTAAAGTAAGACAGTTGTTCTGTTTCTCAGTACCTACAACAGCCTCTTTGTTCCAAATTATTCTATGTTACATTAAAATCTTATAGGAGCTGCTTTTAAGATTCTCCTCTAATAAATTAGATGGATTTTGGGTTGCTTTCCATCCTAATTAAATAACAGGAGCAATGCCAGATTCTTTCTTATTTCTCAAAATTCTTTAAGGGTAGCTAACTTGGGGTGTAAGCCTGGACCCCTCGTGTATCCTAGCAGTCTTCCAATGTCACCTCTGCGATCCACTTATTGTGTGCTTGTGTTTTCTTTCCAGTTAATAAAAATTCTCTACCCTAAAAATTACAAATAGCCTCAGGTGAATTTATGTTGTCAGACAATTTACTATAAACACACACGTACACACTGCACACACACATGCACACACACACACACACACAGATGTAACAGGAAACCTAGACAACTGGCTAGAAGCAGCAGCAAAGTCATCTAATAGAACATGGCTGCTATCACTGGATTCTGTTACTTGTTCTGTTTACTCTATGCTGTATATTCTGCTGTTGGCACTATCAATAAAGTTATAATTAAATCTAAAATTACAGTACTTCCCTACCATGAATGCCTAATGGATGAGGCAAAGCTTCTAGGAACTGAAGATAAAAGTTATCCATTTTCTTACCTTTGCTTTGGTGGGTGAGATGTAAGTGTAATCAACTTGAAAAAAACCCACCGAATACAAATAATGGCAATGGGTGTAACTATTCCGATGGTTTTGCTAATCTGCACTTACATTTTTCCATTCTGCTTGGTGCCCTGAATTCCAAGTTAAGAAGTACCTTAGTCCAGTCTCTTATCTCTTGGTGTTAGAAATGATCACCGTTAGAAATCTAATCCTGATGTAAGATCTATCACTCTCTCGCTCACTCGCTCTCTCTCTCTCCTGTGTAGTATGTTGTCAGACAATTTATTATAAACACACATGTACACACTGCACACACACATGCACACACACACACACATACACACAGATGTAACAGGAAACCTAGACAACTGGCTAGAAGCAGCAGCAAAGTCATCTAATAGAACATCCTGTATGTGTAGTGTTTGTGTGTATGTGTGTGTGTGTGTGTGTGTGTGTGTGTGTGTGAAAGAGAGAGAGAGATTTAGAGATTTAGAATAGTCATTTCTGCCTTCCTCTCTGCAGTATCCCACATAGCTAGCCCCTTATCCCTTGACTGAAGTTTTATTTCCTGTAGGTGGTTCTTTCTACCAGATCTCTGGGCCACTGGGACCCTATGACTGTTCCCTACCCACTTCCTTCAAGCCTATGGGTAGAGGTAATGACATGAGAGTCTGCACAATCCCTTGCGGTTTCTGTATGCACTACCCTCATTTTTGTAAATCGCCCTTTAATTAAATCCTCCTCAAATTATCCTAATTTGAGTGTACCATCTGTTTCTGGCTGGAACCCTGAATGATACAGGCAGCCTGAAAAGTAGTGAATGCCCCATATAGAGACTTCTTTCTCTGCACCCTAAGGCGGAGCTGCCCCATGCTGAACACTGCATGCCTCCTCTTCCTTCTCCCTGCTGTGGTCCTTTATGTAGACACCCTTCAAAAAGGAAAAACAAGCTTACAACTATTCTTCTATAATGCTTCAGTACAAAACCTAGAGAGAAGAAATTTCCCCAAACAATAGCATGCAAACTAGAGAAATCCAAAAACAATATATTAAATGTAAGAGAAAATTGTTTTTATTGTTTAACCTCTAGATAAGGACAAACATTAACTTATCAAAATGCAGAATTTTGTTTTTATTCATACCACAATTGAGTAAATTATGTCTGAACTAAACATCAGCATTGTGAGAGAAAAGGACCCCAGAAGAGGTGTGGGCCACCTACGTTGGATCATTAAACTGAATAACATTTAAACCCCACAGGTATGTTGCAGCCTGTTATATTGGAGTGAGTAGCACATCCAATTAGTGAGATTAACAGACTAATTGGGAACTACATCTAAAATCCACATTTTTTCCATTTATAGTCTTAGGAAGATCTCCAAATGTTAAACATTAAAGTGTGTTACGGGATTTTTATGATATCAGACTTTACTTTGAGCATTTTTATGTTTTCACATATTATATTTTGCTGTTAATGATTGTGTGTGTATTGTTGTTTTGTTCTTAGGTAAAAATAACTTGGATAAAAAACAGTCAATAGTTTAGATCAAATGAATAAGAACTAAAATAGAATGAACTTGAAGGAAAATATTAGTCAACAGAACAAGGGGATTTGACATGATGTCTTTGGAGGATGTCATTTTTATAGACTCTTGTAGTATAATCTGCTCTTTCCAGAGCTTTCTCTTCTCGAGTCTCAATACATGTATATATTATTTTTCAGATGAGTCAAATATTGTATGACCCGACTGTGGTTGTAACTGTACAATTCATTCATTCTCCTCAGTCAACCACTTGCACTTGCTCAAGGCATTAGTGATCTTCATGGGCAATTTCTGTAGGTCTGACATTACCTGCTTATGCCCTATTTTCATCTCTAAAGAATTCAGCCTGAGGTAGGGCATGGCCCCAGGAGAAAAGAACTTCATGAATCCAGGACTCAAGGATCATGTGAAATCAGGCAGTGTCCTCCTAGACTACCCTAGCTCAGTGGATGACACAACCTGGCACCTATATTTTAGGGCCTCATGGTACTTATTATACTTACTATCCTTTCCCCAGGCCAAAAGAAACAGGGGTTCCAAATGGATTTATCCAGGACTGTATGTGCAATATCAGTGGTCTTGGAGCTATAGATAGGTCACTAAAAAGCTTCCAGGAGTCTGTGCCATGGTGTGGGATTCCCCTCTGTATGATGTGAATACCATTGGTTAATAAAGAACTGCTTTGAGCCTATAGCAGAGTAGGGCAGAGCTTAAGTATGTGGGGAAAACTAAACTGAATACTGGGAGAAAGGAGGCACAGAGAAAGCCATATGGCCCCAAAAGAGATAGACACCAGAACTTTACCCAGTAATTCACTGCCATGTGGTCATACCCAAATTAATAGAAGTGGGTTAAATAAAGATGTAAAATTTAGCTCATAAAAAGTTAGAACTAATGGACCAAGCAGTGATTTAAATAATATAGTTTCTGTGTGATTATTTTGGGCCTGAGCAGCTGGGAACTAACAAGCCTTCTCCTTGCAACAAATTGGTGCCTATATGGCCAACTAAATCTACTTAAAAGCCTGAGAGAGCTTGAAATGGAATTTCTTGCTGTTTGCTGATGGCTGTTTGCTGGTGGCATGCTGCAGTTTCCTTAAGAGAGGTTTTCCTAGTTCAGTGGTAGCAGAAAAAAAGTCATGCGGCTTTGAAATGCCAGCTTTCTGGGCCATGTTGCCAGCACAACCTGTGGCTCTTTCATGACGCCAAGCATTTAAATGGGTTTTGTGAGCAGCATGTTACAAACTGCTTAATGGCTCAACATAGACCGGCTGCATACTTGGAACTGGGGCAATGTTATAGAGGTGTCTTAAAGGTGCACTGTTTATAGAGGCAGTGAATGGATTTCCACCATGTTGGACTGTATGGAACAAGCAGGTAGGGCCGTATATACCTTAGTAATGCTGCGGTTTAAGTTTTAAAGAAGTGCTGAGCATTTTAAGAAGCGCTCCTGGACAGTAAAGAATTACAGATACACAATAGGACAGATTCAGACATAAAAGACATGTAAATGGATCACAGTGTTGTATAAATGTACATAGGCTTGGGGGAAAGAGAAAAAAGAATATAGAAAGTTAAGGAAAAAAGTAAATGATATTTAAAAGGTAAAGATTTAAATAGACAGTACACTCATAAGAATTAAAAAAATTAAAGAATTAAGAAAATTGAGCCATGTAAAAATGGAATATACACAGAGAGTCTGGTTATGTATATTATTATATTTTCTTTAAATTTTTTGACTGTGAGAAACTAAGTACAGAGAGACATTTCATTGAATGGGCTGCTAAGCTGAACCAACATATATCTTAAAGGTATCCTGATTTCAAAATATGGTTCTAAAGATATGTTGCTTTGAAAAAGGTTCTTTTGTTTCCACAGAAGATGACGGCCTGTGGAATTCTTCTAGACTAAGGTGATCTGATGGACCGAAATCCCCAAAACACCTTGAACACCCCTCAAAAAATTACTTCACCCAAGAAACAGCAGGATAAAGTTTGGAGAAGAACTATGCCCATATTCCCAAATATTTTTAATAAATGTTTCTTTACATTTAAAGGGGATATGATATAGTGATTTACATTGGTATGGATCTTAATTTATTGGTACAAATTTAAGCTCAATTTTGTTATATGTATATTTTTGCTCCTGATTAAGGTACTGTGCAGCTCATTTAAAAATGTAATGTATAGTCAAACTTGTAGTTATGTTAATTAGTTTTTTAGATATACAGAGATATATTTCAGATGGATTGGTATGCTTCAAATCTTTCAGAGACATTCAGAATATGGCTTTTAAATTATGCTACATTTAAGAATTTAGGACATTTCATGACAGTGGGACACATCTACTCCTGGCAGCACCAAGCTACTTCAAGAAGATGATGGGCATTGAAGAGGCTCCTTATGGAGTTGCTTAGCCACTTGGTCAAGAAACTGCTCTTTCCTGGACTACTTGACGAACTGGTCATGCAGGACCCGCAGAGAAATGAATACTGAACTTGCCTAAAGGTAAGATGAACCTTCGGAGTTCCTGCTTCATTAAAGAGTCTGCTAGACATTCTGCAAGACAAAGAGAAAAGTGACTGACAAACTGCCAATATAGGCAGAACTGTTTTTGAAATTTCCTGTTTTGTGGAAAAGTCTGATGGATACTATGGGCCTGTAGGCTGAAGATGGATGCCCCAACAGTACAGACGGAATTTGGGTGACTGTCTAGACAATGAGATGTCTCTGTCAATTCTAGAATTTTGGAAGTTTCTTACAATGCACTTCCAGTTTTTTTAGGTAATATTATATCCTTCTGGGGTCTTTGGTAGAGTTGAAGAATTGATAGTTATAGTTTTTCTTAGTTATGATAAAAGATAAGTTAGATATAAATATTGTAAGTGTAATTCTTGCTTGAAACCTGTTTTATTTTATGTAGTTTTTCTGTGTTAAATTTAAAGCTTTCCTTTTTATTTAAACAGAAAACAGGAGGTGACGTGACGTGGTATTCCCCTCTGTATGCTGTGAATACTACTTGTTAAAGAACTGCTTTGAGCCTGAGCAGAATAGGGCAGAACCTAAGTAGGTGGAGGTAACTAAACTGAATGCTAGGAGAGTGAGGGAGAAGTCATGTAGCTCTGCCAGAGACAGACACTGATGGAACTTTACCTGGTAAGCCACAGCTATGTGGTGATACACAGATTAATGGAGATAGGTTAAATTAATATGTAAGAGCTAATAAGAAGCTAGAGCTAATGGGCCAAGTAGTGAATGATTTAAATAATACAGTTTCTGTGTGATTATTTTGGGTCTGAACTGCAGGATGGCCAGGAAACAAACATGTGGCCTTCCAACAACAGTGCCACCTATCTGGATAGATCAGAAATCCAAGATGACATTTCTCCTGTCTTCAGAACAGGGATTCTCATTCCTGAGTGCCTATTGCTACACAGAGGACCAGAGCAAATAATCAATATTTCCAGGGAGGAGTCCCAACTACAGGATGGCTTTGTAAAATTCACAGGGCTTCCAGTGTTCCACCAGGGTTAGCACAATGGTCAAGAGGTTTGCTGCACAAAGTGGAACTCTCTGGCCTCAACACTGCATTCCCTGGAAACTGTAAGGATGTCAAATCCTCAGGCTCTGCTACAGACCCCAGCCTCTCAGGTGTCCACAACCCCTAAACACCATACACAAGAAGCCTGTTAAATGCAGGGAGGTGGCACTGTCTCAGAGAATAAGGAATAAGACCAGAAAGGAGCAGTAATGAACTTCAGGCCTTCCAATCAAAACTGAGATTGATGAATGGGATCAGGACTCGCCAGCTGCTGCCAGGATTTTTTAGCACACAATTCTCTGCTGCTCAAGTACAAAGGCTAACCACAAACTCACAGTACCTAGCATGTTTGCTAGACAACACCTCTAAAGGCTTCTTTTAATGCATGTTCAGAGCTCACCTACTACTGCCCTATCCCCAGACTGATTCAGATCACAGACTCTGCTTTTCGTTTGGAGGAAGCAGAATAGCCAATGTACCATTCTCATACCAATCCACGTTCCAAATTCTGCCTCTCTGATGCACTTAGGAAAACTAGTTTAGGCACCAGGATATCTTGAGATTCAGCCTTCTATTTCTCAGGAAAGCTTGGGTTGACTCTGTGGGATCAAAATTGTCAACAGAGAATGGGAAATAATGACTATCTCTTGCCCAAATTCTTGTTGGTGTAATTGGCCAGGATTCCGTACAGCTCATTTTGCTCATATGCTATACTTAAATCCTGTTGTCCCTACAGCTTAGAAACACCAAGTCCTGGTCAAATGTGTCCAGAAACAAAGCATCTTAATGTCTGAGACATTGGTGAATAGACAAGGGAGTTTTCCCTTACTTCTTATTAGCAAAAGATTCCCATGGAAACTGAACAAATCCACTAGGATGAAGTGCAGTAAAACCCTACCCTGAGAGAGACACCTAATTAGTCACTTTTCTTTTGTTCCTGCTGGCCTTTCTTTCCACTTAGAATGAGATTAAGTATCTCCAAAAAAAGAAGATTCAGGTTTCATAAAATTCTTAGCTCTCACATACTAACCATCAGAAACTTAACTTTGGGCTTTAGTTAGGGGACTAAGGGAACTTAGTGAACACAGAGAAGTAGGAAAAGCCCATTGCTTCCTAGAAGCTCCCAGATGCCAAGTCTCACTACTGGAAGGCCCAGCTTAAGCTCTACCTCCTCCAGAGGTCTCCGAATCCCCCATCCAGTACTCACTATCTTCCCCAGAACCATTTATTTCTCCATGTTGTAATAGGCGAGAGCAGCAGGCTGTGTCCCACCCGGCTCCTGGCCAAAGGTCCGCATGGCTATACCCGGAATACACAAATTACACACAAACTGGATTCATTTAAATTTCTGTCTGGCCCATTATCGTTAGCCTCTTCTTGGCTAACTCGCACATCTTATTTCAACCCATTCTTTATAGTCTGTATGTCACCACGAGGTAGTGGGCTTACCGGGAAGATTCAGCATGTCTGACCCTGGCGGCTTCATGAAGGCTCTCTCCCTTACCCAGTCTTCTTCCCAGCATACTGTTCTCTTTCCCCCACCTATCTAAGTCCTGCCCTATCAAAAGGCCCAGGCAACTTTCTTTATTAACCAATGAAAGCACAGAAATACAGAAGAACCTCCTATACCATCTCCATATTTAGTTCCAGGACAGGCTCCAAAGCCACAGAGAAACCCTGCCTCGAAAAACAAAACAAAACAAAAAACAAAACAAAAAAGAAACCAAAATCATCTCCATATTTTATACTGAGACTGAAGACTAGCTTCCTTCTGCCACTCTGTTCTACCCATGTTCTCCTTCTCTCTCCCAAGCAGCCTGCTTATTCTTGCCAACATGCCTCTGAGGGCTGAAAGAATATCATACAGTCACTTGGTGTTCCAAGAACACTGTTGACATTGAAGGGAATACCAAGCACTCTCGACAATACAGTTTAATGTCCAGAGAAGGGAATATTAGGGTCCCCAGCAACAGCCCTAACATATATTTTAACTAGATCTTCTGCAATTCACTGGATGCATACTTCTCTTTCCAGAAGCCTTTCCAGAAACACAAAAGGACCTTTAACAACTACTCATTACAAACTCAGAGATATCTCTCTGCATCATTAGAATATATTCACTACTTCATGTATGAAAAGTTGAAGACTCACAAATGCATCCCCTTCTTGAGATTTCTAATCAATAACATGAGAAATCAAGGATTCTAGGTAGTTAAGTTGGAATGGTAAGGAGTAAAATTCAGTCCCCTGAATGTAACAAGCTCACAAGGCTCTTACAATGTCTGTGTGAAGAAATATTGTGGGTGTCATGTCAGAACAAAGATAAACTACATAGTTGATGAAAAGAACACCAATTAAGCAGAATATATTCTAGTCTTTATAAATTAGCAAATGTATGATCAACTTGCAACAGATCAGGCTGGAGATACTAAGACCTGGGACTGCCCAAGTAATCCCTTAATACAAGAGCAAATACTTCCATGAAGAGTGATAGTCCATTCCTGCACTTGAGTTTGAGAAAAGATGAATGGCTACTGAGAGTGCTGAGAGGCCACACACAGATATAAAAAGATATCTTTGTATATCCATTTTTAGATATACATTTACACAGATATACATTTTCAGAAAATTAAATTTGTCATTGTCATGCCGAGAGTATGTAGTGTTTCATTGCTATGGTGCTTCACCTAGTATTACACAATAGCCAAATTTCTTGATGTAGAGATACCTATGACAATGAACATGCCCTTAGGAAAGGGGGCACAGTCAGCTTAAATTACAGTATTCATCAGAGCATGAGAAGGTCTTACAAAGTGCAATAAAGGAGAGATAACCAGGGTCCTTTGCCCTGGACCTTTTCCAGAGACTTACTTCACACTTTACTTGCAGTCCTGAAATGAAGATTTAGTCCCATATTTAGTCTGTATTGAAAATTCATCAGAAGTCTTAACTGTGGCTTCAGAAGTATACTTGCTGGATTCAAGAACAATTGAGTAATGTGGTATAAACTGTGTGCAGTCAGATGTTATATTGATTGTAGCTGGAGACTGTGCTTTTGCTTCCAAGTCTCCCAGATCCAAATAATCAAACACAAACAGTATTAATTACAACATTGTTTAGCCAATGGCTCAGGCATATTTCTAGATAGCTCTCACATCTTAGATTAACCCATTTCTATTAATCTGTGTGTTATCATGAGGCTGTGGCTTACTGTTGTGGCATATTACTACTTTGGCACCTACATGGCATCTCTTTGACTCTGTCTAGTCTTTCTATATATCTTT
>JAQHUG010000274.1:1152541-1168090 GCA_028555095.1 Dicrostonyx torquatus | reverse complement strand
TCTCTGTGTTGCTTTCATTGATTAATAAAGAAACTGCTTTGGCCTTTTGATAGGGAAGAACTTAGAGCTAATAAGCAAAGCAGAGTTTTAATGAATACAGTTTCTTTGTGGTTATTTTTGGGCTAAGCTAGCTGGGCAGCTGGGAAGAACAAGCAGGCCTCTCCCTACAACAAGAAAGGACCAAGCTCTTCTGCCTTACAATGAGGATGGACAAGGCATCCCATCAAAGGGAATAGGTTCTAAAGAGCTAGCTCATGTGTCAGGGACAGCTCCTATTTCCACTGCTAGGCACCCCACCAAAGACCAAGTTACACAACTATCATGCATATACAGAGTACCTAGGTCAGTCCAATGCCAGTTGCATAGCTGTCAGTCCAGAGTCCATGACCTCCCATATACTCAGGTCAGGTGTCTCTGTGGGTTTCTTATCATTATCTTGGCACCTTTGCACATATTATTTTTCTTCCATCTCTTAAACTGGACTCCCAGAGTTCAGACCATTGCTTGACTGTGGATCTCTGCATCTACTTCCATCAGGTACTAGATGAAGGCTCTGTGATGACAATTAGGGTAGTCATCAATCTGATTAAAAGGAAAGGCCAGTTCAGGCACCCTCTTCATTATTGCTTGGAGTCTTAGCTGGGATCATCCTGTGGGTTCCTGGGAGTTTCCCTGACATCAGGTTTCTCTCTAACTCCATAATGCCCCCTCTACCAGGTTATCAATTTTAATACTCTCCCCTCTGTACCACCCCAACTCAACCCACCTGATCCCTTATGCTCCCATCTCCCATCCTACCCTCTCTATACCTTGCCACTAGTTTACCCAGGTCATCTCATCTATTTCCTTTTTCCAGGGAGATCCATGAATTACTCTTAGGGTACTCCTTGTTACCTAGCTTCTTTGAGTCTGAGGGTTGTAGCACGTTTTTCCTTTGATTTGCATCTAATATCCACTTATGAGAGAGTACATACCATGTTTGTCTTTCTGGGTCAGGGATGCTTCACTTGGGATCAGTTTTTTCTAGTTCCATGCAAATTTAATGATGCCATTCTTTTTGTTTTCCTGCTGAACAATACTTTATTATGTAGATGTACATTTCCTTTATTCATTCTTCAGTTGACGGGCATCTAGGTTGTTTCCAGTACTAATCTATTATCAGTTGGAGACATTAATCATGAAAAATAATTATTTATAATGTATTCAGCCTACCAAGGATTATAAAAAGAACTATTTTCTTATTTTTTTCAAAATATCTTCTTACAGAAAGAATATGAAGCTGGCTGGTAAAGACCTGGGTGGGGCAGGAAAGCAGAGTAGAGCTATATCTGCTTGTGAGAGTACAGATAGTCTGGTCTTGAAGACCAAGGGAAGCTAGCCACATTATCTTTCACAAGGTGGCATGAATGAGGGAGAGTGATCACCCTTGCCCCTCACCCCTTACCCCTGCCACTTACTGCAGGCAGGAAAAGCAAACCTGGGGAAGAGGAAAGTGGAAAGGCTGATCCTGCTCCTCATCAGCTGCAGCACTTGGGTAACTGGGCCATTTACCTTTTCTAGACAGCACAGTTAACTGAATCCATTGATGGAACATAGGTGATCCAGCCATATGAACTTGCATTGGAGACTTGGCTGACTTTTCATTAGCCATATGGTAGAGTGGGAGAGGGAGACATGGCCTCTTTCCTCTTTTGCCTCTTACCTGTGACAGGTAGTAAAGCTATCTCTGAGGTCATGAGAGTGGGAGAACTGGCACTATCATTCATTGTCAGCAGCATTCAGGAGAGCAGGCTCTGTACCTTTCCTGGGCAGCATGATATTAATATCCTGATGGGGAGGGGTGGGGGTAACTAAGATGGCCTGGGGGCATGAGAGCAGGAGAATTGACCCTGCCACTCCTCCTTATCTGCCATGTGGTAGCATTGGTGAGAAAAAAAATAGCCTCCCTCTAATTTCATTGCATTTTGCCACCTGGGGCAAGTGAGAGAGTTGGCTTAGGGTCACATGAATGGGAGAGCTGGCCCTGTCCCTCACTTGCTCAAAGAGGTGGTGACAATGAGGAAGGCTCTCAGGCTGATCACCCTAACTACCTGGGTACAGAACTTGGAATAAGAGGTTGCTGACCCCAACATCCACCTCATCTATGAACTGCTGGAACATGTGAATGAACCATTCCTTCATACCCAAAGTTACAGGATATCCATGACACAGGGAAATAACAGGATAGTCAAGAGGAATCTCAGTGAGGACCCAGTATGGAGGGTGTAGCAGAAGCCAGAGGCCTGCAACCAGACCAACGAATCATTGTAATGAATACTCAAAAATAAAGATGAATGGATTAAAGGATATACTGTGTGTCTCACTGGGCCACACTACAGCTTCCATTGCAAACTTTTTTTTGTATTTGCTTTTCTGTTTGTTTATTTTTTGTTTGCTTTTTTTTAACTTTTGAATTTTGTTTTGTGGGTGAGGGTAGAGGGCAGAAGGAAGGAGACGGGGAGATTAGTGGGACTGGGATGCATACTATGGGCCTGTAGACTGAATATGGATGCCCCAATGTTACAAAAAGAACTTTGAGTGACTGTCCAGGCAACAAGATGTCTCCATAATCTCTTGAACTTTGGAAGTTACTTATAATGTACTTCCTTTTACTTAGGCATTATTTGAAAGACTGTTTCATGTATATTGACAGTTTGTCAGTCACTTACTTCTGTGCCTGAAGACTGTCTGACTGATTCTTTCATGTAGCAGGACACTGAAGGACTGCCTCACCTTCTTTTGGCAAATTTAGCAGTCATTTTCTGTGAAAAAATATCCAGTTTATATTATCTGCCATCAAGCAGTTGAGGCAAAAGCAGTTTCTTTCCCAAGTGGCTTTACTTGTCACATTGAGAGCAAATTCCATAACGAGTTTCTCTGATACCTATCAATGATAGGTAATAATCAATACTTATCTGAAGTAATTGATGCTGTCAGAAACAGAAATGTCTCACTACAGAGAAAAGTCTAATTTCTGAAAACATTTAAAATACCATAGTGTGTAGATATTTGAAAGATTTGAAGAATCCCTAGTCATCTGAAATATATCTCTGTACATCTAGAAAATTTAACTAACTTGACTTCAAGTTTGACTATTATAGATGACTATATATTAATCCATAATTTTAAATTATACATTATATATTTAAATGAGCTATACAAACATAATACCCTAAACAAGAGTTGAAATAAGCATATGGCAAAATTGATCTTAGATTTGTCTCAATAAACAAAAGTCCATATCAATTTAACGTATTTATTTCTATAGCATATCCCTCCTTATTTTCTTTAGAAAGACCTTAACTGTGACCATTAATCATTTATAATCAACCCCCTTTAAATGAAAACAAACATTTATAAATAAAATTTGGGAATTTGGGCATAGTTTCTTAGACTACTTTCTGATTGGGGGCAGTGTTATTCAGGTCTTTTATGGGGTGTTGAAGTGTGGTTGGTTTATCTCAGCCAACAGTCCTGAAGCTACCACTTGGGCCATTGCTTCACATCTTGTTTGATTAAACCTTTTTAGCCAGTAAAAAATTCACAACAAATTCTCTCCTGGGTAATGTTCAATTCTTCTCTTCTGACATTACCTAGTGTTGCATCAGAAATACAGTGAAAGCTTTGAAATCTTTTCCTGAGGATGAGTATGTGTATCTTTGTTATGTGGAATTTAAAACCTAGTAGTAAATATTACTTAATGAGAGCTAACAAAGTGAATTTTGACTCAGATATGTCTTCAGTAGCAAATAATAGGAACCACACAAATAAAGGCTTAAAATGTAACAATTTGTCCCACCAAAAGTTTGTAGATCTCCAATCTAAGAAAGGCACAGACTTTCAATTATGGCAACAGATATGGAAATCTTTATCAGTTCTCAACAGACAATGCTATCACCTCATGTCACAGTAAGGATACTGTACTTCTCATCCTTAATTCTTTTTTTCAAGACATAAGCAGAAAACATTAAAGGAACAAATAATTATCAACATAGACTTCACTGTGAAAAGAACATCAAAAAATATTTCCTGGAGGATTCATAGTTTCATTGACTTTGCAGTTAGAGTCTGGGATGTGTATATATATTTATATATATATAAATTTATCTCATCACCCTAAGGCTGTAACATGAATAGTTAAACCTTGAATTTGCTTTTGGAATCTGACCTAAATTTTATTTCAAAGACCTTTTATACTTCCAAAACAAACCATTCAACAAAATAGAAACTCTGCAGAGTCAGACTATAGTAATAAATTCATTTAAAATAATCCATTATGTATTTAACCCATCCACACTGTCCAATTGGAAAGATATAGTTACAATAACTTCTTCTTCTTTGGGCCACGAAAACTAAAAATTGTACCATAAAACTTTATCATAAATATTTTATTCTGAACTACAATGATTTTTTTTATTTCCACATAACTGGAAAAAACATAAAAATTTATTTTTATTCTAAAGTATTGTTAAATGAAAAATAAATTTCTCAAATATATTTCTACAATTCTAAACATACAAAGCTTAGAAAAGCTCAAGTTTTCCTTTCCTGCCCATCAACACCTGGTAAAGTTCGAAGAGCTGTCATATGAGTAGTCATAACAGCGGGAAGGCTGTTCCTTACCCCTACCAGCTGCAATATTCAGGAGAGCAGACCCTGTACCTTACCAGGGCAGCACAGTGGAGCCAACAATGCTAGCAGAGGTGGGTGTGATTCAGTCCTGAAATTGTGAGCATGGAAGACCTGTCCCCATTATCAATCTGACTAGTGGCAACATAAGTATCCCCCACCCATCAATGCGTGAAGCAAGTGGGAGAGCTAACCCTGTGGCAATATGAGCAGGAAAGATGTCCCTGTCGGCCAGCAGCTACAACATTTAGAGATTAGGTCCTGCACGTTGCCTGGGAAACACAAAGGAGCCAACCCGATTGCCAGAGGTGTGGATGAGCCAGTTTCAAATTAATGAAGAAGCGAGAGCTGTCCCCATCACCCACCTCTCCTATGGCAACACGAGCAGGGTAGATTTGCCCTCCTTCCCCCCATTTATAACTTTTACACTACCTATCAATGCCTGAGCCAGGTATGAGAACTGGCTCTTAGGTCACAGCAAGAGAGTTGTCCCTTCCCCCACCAACTGCTACACTTGGGAGAGCAGGCCCTGCACCTCATCTTGGTAATACAGTACAGCCAACCTTGTTGGTGAAGGTATGGGTGAACCAAACCCAAATTGAAATGTGAGAGAGCTGTCCCCAGTACTTGTCTGTCATGTGGTACTACAGGAGGGTGAGATATGACCTCCCTTTGCCCCCCACCCCTTACTGCATGTAAAAGACAAAAGAACTATCTCTCACCCTTACCAGTTGCAGTATTTAGGAAACAGGCCCTACCCCTCAACTAGGTAGCACAGAAGATCTGCCCTGTGGTCAGAGGTGAGGGTGACCTAACCCTGATATAATGGGTAAAGGAGAGATTCTCACAATACTCATCTGACATGTGGTTGTATGAGCAGTAAAGAGATGGTCTTCTCCCCACCTCCTACTCATCAACACCTGAGATGGATGAAGGAGCTGGCCCTGGGTCATAAGAGCAGGAAGGCTGCCCCTTTCGCTCACCAACTACAGTATTTAGGAAGTGGCTCTTGTGCCTTGAGTTGGCAATACATTAAAACTGACTTTAATGGTGTAGGTGTGGGAGATCTGACCTCGAGGGCATGAAACCAGGAGAACTGGCCCCACCTCTCATTCATTTCTGTAAGAGGTCAAATAGCCAGGGAAATGCTGGAGAGCTCAACCTGGTGGTGAGGACTGTCAGACCAATGCTACCTTTGCCCAGGCCCAGAATCAGGGTTATGAATTGTCCTACCCCAACATCCACCCTATCTGTGATATGATGAGCATGCTAAGAAATCTGACTCATAGACCCAAAGCTGCAGCATCTCCATTGCACAGGGAAGCAACAGGATATTCATGAAGAGTCTTAAACAGGGTCCAATATTAATATTGTAGTAGAAATCAGAGGCCGTGAACCTGAGCAACGACTCTTTGCAATGAACACTTGCCAGAAAAGATGTATGGACAAAGTGTTTTATGGTATGACTGCAGCTTCCATGTTGAGAATTTTTTAATCCAACCCCTTTGTTTCCTTTTTTTTCTCTTAAAATCAGGGTGCAGCTATCTCCTATGACTGGAGTTATTGACAGCATCTTACAGAGTTTTTTGAAACCTTTGACTTCGTTGTATAGATTCATGCTTTGAATTCTAAAGGCTCAGATGATCACTGATAACAAAAAAAGATGAAGCATCAATTACAGTTTTATTTTCTGTGGCTGCACATGATTTTTTTCCCCTGCCAGCTTTGTCTGTTAGGTTAACAGGATTACATATTTTTTAATTGCTGTTTCTATGTGCATTGATATATCTTCCAACTGTCGAGCAGTAATTAACAGCAAGATTTTTATCACCACAACTGGTGAGCACCTGGGTCACAACACTGCATGCTTAGAAAATTTGGGGAATATTCTGAGGTTGTAATAAAGCTATTTCTTTGTGCCCATTTACTTTATGGGCAAAATCTCAGAAGATTTTGTTTCTAATTATAGGGGAAAAAAAAACCTCTGGAAGATTTATTTTCATTTTTAAATAAAATAAGAATTTCAAACCAAAATAATGACAAAATTGTGAATAATATACAGCTTAAAAGCACTTATTATTTTATTAAGGGCAGTCATTAATTTTAGGCACAGTGTAATTTTTCAGAATATATTATAGTTATATATATATATATATACACACATGTATAATTCCAGGAAATTTAGATTCTTAATTATTTCTAGTAATTAAACTGTGGATTGACCACACTGCTGATTTTCTTTAATCTCTCTATTGTGGCAGTAAAATCTGGTGAGTAGACAAGCATGGTGTTAGTAAACATAGCCAATTTTTGTTTAAATTTTATTTTTCCTATCACAGGATAATATAGATATATTATTTATTTATTTTATTAACTTTAAATTCTTTCATCCTTTAGGACTTATTTGATGTTAAATAGGTATTGATTTTGACAATGATACTAATTGTTTTTTGTTTGTTTTGTTTTATTTGTTTGTTTGTTTTTGAGACAGATTTTCCAGGGGTATCAGCCCTAGTTTTCGTGGAACTAGCTCTTGTCGACCAGGCTGACCTCAAACTCTCAGAGATCTGCCTGCCTCTGCCTCCTGACTGGGAATTAAAGGATTGCACCAGCACTGCCTGGCTGATACCTATGTTTTTTTGAAATAAAATTTTATGATCTCAGGACATATGAACCATCTATGTATTATATTGTACAGACTGCCTTCTAGTTGGTGGCAACTTTGCATACAACATAAAAAGCCTAAGTATATAATATGTATGAAAGAATCTTAAGGAATTTTTCATATAATATAAGCATGCAACATATATGTAAACATAAACAATGACAAAAGTAAATTAGCATCTACATTGTAAGAGTAAACATATTTTTATATATTCAAGTATATTTATTTTTCGATGGTGAATGAAACAATTTAATATGAATGAAATGACTCCAGAAATCTCAGTGGGTTTTGTTTCTTGTGTTCTTTTTTTGTAGGGTGGGCATGTACTTTTTCACATCTTTTCAGGCTGCAGTGTTCTTTCAAACGTGAAGAACACACACAGCACACAAATCAATCACATTATTAGCCAAGGAATTTCCTAATGCTTGAACTGCCCTAGAAATTAACCTATTGTCAATGTATACACATCAGCACAATCTAACTGAAATTTCCACCTCAGTAAGCTGATTAGTGCTCGTTAAATGAGACCATCCATTTCATTTGTGTTGGCAGGCATATCGTCCTGTATGCCTTGTGACTGACAGACTTGTTTGGTGGAACAAGCATCAGCTAGTGCTCCTCACATCTCTTTAACCAGAAGCATCTTGATCTTTCGTCTCCATGCAGTTTCTTTTTGTGGAGGATTATGCCACTTCCCCAGAATGTCCTTCATGTTCACTGCAGTGCTGTACATGTTTAGAATTTTTCATGCACATTGAAGGAGATCACTAATGACTTATACACATTATAGTCTCAAGGACTGAATGAGACAAATGGAATTTTTTCTTGTACTAAATTGTCATTAGTAAGGTAACTTCGCCTTTTCAGTTCCTGCAAAGGAACTCAAGCAGCACAGGACAGGGCCTGAGAGCTAGCAAACAATTAAGAAATATGGTTAGAAATTGCAAATCAATCAGGTTAAATTTTAAAGTATTGATATATTGAAGAATCCTAGAAGATAGATTTCTTGAAGTGACCCAGTATTAGATGATTCCAGCAGAAAACCAGAGTTTGCACACATATTCCCAAATGTGCAAGGGGCAAAGCCGCAACAAGCTGCAGCCTTCCAAATCCCCATTAAGCTTGTGTGCCTGACTTGCCTTGTGATTGAGAGTTTGGAAACCTCGGTAGAGAAAGAAAAATGGTTCATGTAATTTCCATTGGCCTTACAATAGCCACATAGGCTGCCACCTAAATCAACCTGCGGTTGGCAGTAGCTTAGACCAGCAAGGGATTGCTTATATTCAGACCCATGTGTCACACTGTGGCAAGGAAATTAAGGAACAATATAGACCAGAAATCATAATAGGTTCTTGCCCTCAAGTTAAAAAAAAAACACAACCCTCTGTTACATCCATGACGTTATTTACAAATGATGTGAATTGGAGCAGATCATCCTTTGCACAGAATGCAACGAATGGTATTTCATCATGTCCTGTGAAATTTCACAGCCTTCAGGAGAGTTAATGCCCTTTGGTTGATTGATTTTATGGTTTTGTTGGCCACCTCACATTTTTTAAGTCTAATAATTTTTAGTGGCAGTGGCTGAGATTTTCGAACATTAAGTATTTTAAGATAGGAACAGAAAGATAAAGATCAGAAAAAAATTGCCAAAAACCATATGTTGTGTGTTTGACAAGAGAAATCAAACAGGTGTGACACAGAGGGAAAATGTCCATGTGAGTGCTTTGTTTCAGGACTTATATAACCATAATGTCACGTCCAACTCCGCTTTCCCTGATCTTGACATGCTCGTGACATTCCAGTCAATAAGTTATTGAAAGTCCATTTCGTCACCTGGCAGAGCCTCAAGTAACAGACAGCACTACCTTCTATTGAGAGAGGAACATGAGATAGATCCAAGGACATTAATTTGATGGTGAAACAGTCACCAAAGTTTTTCCAACAAAGTAGATAGCACTCCCTGTCATTACCTGTTGCCTCAGAAAGAGATAAAATGTCTTCAAAACGACTCTTCTTCTGCTTCAACATCCTAACTCCCAACAAATTACACTGCTATAAAAAGAATGACTAATTATGCTTCCACTAGGAACTATAAAGTGTCCAATTATGGGTCTAATTAGAAGGGAAGGGCATAAAATAATGGGTCTTTATTTAGAAATGGTATTATTCTCAGGACAGCCTTTAAAATGGTTTCTGTGTATTGTTTTATGTATTACATCCACTCTACCTTTTTGCAACTTGCTCAGATTTATCTCAATAGGACAAACATCTGTCACATCTTGCATATTGCTTTAATTTGATTGTCCCTGACCCCTTAGGCAAATACAGACAGGTGGAAAACATACTGGCTATTTCACATAACATCTGTAGTCACTTTAGCCATTTTTTTTTTTACGACTTGTCACAGCATGGGAGAACTGCAAAACCAACCTGCTTCTCTCTCACTGTCGTGGGAGAGAGAACCAGGTGGAGTTCACCCTCTGTTTGCTTGAACAGCTCCATGCAGCTTAGCATTTACAAATGTAGGCTGGGGAGAACAGCTGTCAGGATACTGCTCTGGTGTTTGATATTTGGGGGAAAAGAGAGAATAAAAAGTCAACAATGGGCAGAGTTTAATTAAGTTATTGTCTCTGTTCTTTTACTCCAAAGGTGTTTCATAAACGACACACACACACACACACACACACACACACACACACACACACCATCTCCATTCACATTGTCGTTAGCACCAATTTGATGTGATTAATGAGGCTGCCCCAGCACATCTTGAGGGTAGCATATTAGTCACAGTTAATGACTCTTGCATAGCTACTCAAAGAGCAATATATCCTTATTAAATATTTCTATCATCAAATTGGAAGAAAACAAAGGGACCATATTATCAACACTGGTTAAGTGACAGACTTAAATTTTTAAAAAGAAAATACTATTACTAATAAAATAAAATGAAACATGTATATAGATTCTCCAAAATTCTCTTATTGACAACTGTAACCTATAATAATTTTAATCCAAGAAATATTTTCTTGAAAATAATTTTTTACGCTATTTCAAGTCAGATTCTTTTTGTGTATGTAATAGAAATGGAGAAACACTGCCTGTTTATACTCTTATATACATAGTAACTCACCTTCATAAACCATAAATAAAACTTTGTTTAAACTTACTCTATTTTTCTAGCTGGTGTTAATATCCATCTTCTTTTTTTTTTTTTTTGGTTTTTCGAGACAGGGTTTCTCTGTGCCTTTGGAGCCTGCGCTGGAACTAGGTCTTGTAGACCAGGCTGGTCTATTATCCATCTTCTAAAGTATTTTGCTGCTGTTGCTGTTTTTAATGCAAAAGGGACTGAATCTGTTACCCAAGACTTTCTTACTTAGACTTCCCTACAAGGTGAAAATTCTTGGGCACCTTCTACTCAGAATCTCTTGAGTCTGGGTCCCACATTGCATTTTAGCATAGGTGCCTACAAATCCTGTGCAGATAGATGTTTAAAATATCCAGACATACTTTTGATAAGCAGAGAAGTTGCATCCTTTCAGTATACTTTTCTCTCCCATGTGTGTGCATGTGTGCATATATGGGTGTGTGTGCATGCGCATACTCTAGTGTTTGAGTGAGCCTGTGTGTAGTTGTATGCACATGTATGTGGATGTAAAGATCAGAGGACTAACTATGTGTTTTTCCTCAAGTGCCACACACCAGATTTTGGAGACAGATTCTATAATTGGCTGGAATATATGAAGTAGCTCTGTATCCCCATGTTTCTACCACGCAAACTCTGAGATGACAAGCATGAACCTGCCACCACACTAACTTCCCTTTTTAATGTGGATGCTGAGGATTGAATTCAGGTCCTTAAACTTGAATTCAATCACTTTACTCAATAAATTATGTCCCACGCCCTCCACTCTACTTGTCTGTCTCATTATACAATCACATACATCTCAGTTTAACGGAAATTTAAAAATCTGCAAGGTTATAAAGCTGTCAGCTTTTCCTTAACTGTCCATTATATATCCTACGTCTTCCATTCTTGTCTAGCATATGCTATTAATTTGATCATCAAGTGTTTCCTACTAGTCTGCCCTTTACATTAACCTGCAGAGAGCATCATGTTTTCAAATCTTGTTTTTCTCATTCTTTGCATTTTACCTTTACTGTTTCCAATCACGCTTCTTCACTCCTCTCTATCTACATCCTAGGTTCCTGGCTAGGCTCAGGTTATATCCACTTTTACCATAAAGCCTTTTAAACTGGCATTTGACGATTGCTGAACTCATTGTCACATGTCCATTACTTCACATGTGTTTACATTTGGTTGACAAATAAGAAAAGCAAACATTTACAGGATAGAACATGTTTTGATGGCAATATTATCTAATTTCTAAACTTATTTCTTTATTCCATTATAAGCAGAGTTCCTACTTCTTTTGCAGGTATTCTACCCAGTGGGTGATCTTTTCTTCAAACATTGCATCTGTGGTACATGTAAGAACACTCTGAGCCTCTGTTATTCATAGAGTAAAATTTTTATAATGCTGGTACAGAATATTTTGTCATAATTTTCAGTTTCTTCTTTATCATTTCCTGTTTGCTCAAGTACTTGGTATTTACAGCTGTTGCTATTTTCTTAAATCTGCTTTAACACAATGCACTAATGAGATATGAATTTGGATCCCCTATTATCAATCTTCATTTATTCTCACCTTCCTTTTATTAATTGTTTCAGGTAATTGGTGACTCCTTAGAATGTTGGTTACCTGTTTTGTTCTTTGCCCCCCTTCTCTGACTTTCACACTTGCTATTCTTCCTGCTTTTGTCATAGAACCTTCTGCGTTCTTATGAAATCGAGTCCATTATTCCATTGTGTATCCTTTTGGTGTCATTTCCTTGTGGGACATGATTATTTTCCTATAAATCCTAGGAGAATTTATTATTCAAAGGATTTACATGTGTTTTTAAGATTTTGGTCTTCCTTCAGTATTTCAGTCTTCCATTTTTTAAAATAGCAAATTTTATTATGTTTTTTAAAGAATTTCCTGAGTACCGTATATCTTTTCCTCTCCAACTTTTCTGTGTCCTTCTTATTCAGTTTTTAAATTCATGACCTCTTTTTCATTAATTATCATTGTTACATGTATATACACGTACAAATACAATATGTGAGTCTAATGTTGCTCATGTATGGTATGTTAATAAATTTTCTCTAGAGGTTTTCTAACATTGACATTTTTCATGGCTATCTTGCTTAAATATTTAAAGTATAGAGAATAAAAATTATTCTTTATCATGCTATGTTATTTAATTTCAGAAGTATAGTGAACAGTGATCATCAAGTTTAAGTTGCTCTATATATTTCAACAAACACACAATCTCTCTCTCTCTCTCTCTCTCTCTCTCTCTCTCTCTCTCACTCACTCACACACACACACACACACACATACCCACACACACACACAGACACCCCACACATCTATATCTGCATATATCACTGCATTATAGTACTTTCCTGCTTTACCAAATAAGTTTAAAATTTTGAGAAAATTACAATAGATTGTTAAACACTTGATGATGAACAATAAACCAGCATTCTGTAATTCAGTGATTTCTTCCTTGTTTGTTCATTTGTTTATTGTTTGGATTGGCATGTTCAGTGGCAATAAAGTTCAATTTTATCTGTTAATGCATACACCTTTTCTTCTACCTGATTTATTTTCTCAGAAACTGCTTTCTTCCTAATCATAGAACCTCAGCTTTCTTCTTCAAATTTGCTTCTTCATCTGGATTTCATGTACAACTGATCTCCTCCTTTCATTTTATCACTGAAACTTATATCTGACTCTTCTCTGCTCAAACACAGTTGTGTTAATTTCGACACCTGGTTTTTGTTTGCTTTGCTCTCTCTGTTGGAATATCAATAAATATTTAAAGAGCAAACCATTAAGAATATGGCCTTTTGAATTCCGAAAGAAACAGGATGAGCTCTCATCCTATTAGCTCAGAAAATCTTGACCTTACATTAGTATCTCAATCGCTGGAAAATTCCCTTTACTTAGCGATTTCTAAGAAATACTGTATTTGTCTCTGTGTACTTTTAGATAAAAGGATTAAGTGATGTAGTATATTTAAAAAATTGTTTACAGAATTTCTTTTAGAAATATGTCCAATTAGTTGTTGGGTCTGTATTACTAGTAGTGATAACTTGATAGAGGTTATAGAGAAATCATAATATTGTTTATTGTAAAGCATTATGTTAGATGCAGGAAATATGATGGGAAAACCCAGGAAAGACATTTTTGCCACGCTGGGAATCTGCAACAGAGAAAACAAATAAACAGCCCTAAAGAAAATTAATTCAGTATTTAGAATAAAATTTGTGCTATACCATTACACAGGAATGGAGCCTGAATGAGATTAAATATCTTAAAAGGCTTTCTTGACAGAATGACAAAGATAAGGGCATATGATTAATAATCATGTTGGTGTGGGGGAAAAGAGAAAGAGAGATACTTAAACAAAAAGCTGCATGTATGAGGGCCCAGAAGCAACAGAAAAATGGGGGAAAGTAACCGACTCTGCCCTCTGAAGTGTGACAAACTGTAAAAGTGAAAGTTTCAAGAGATTAATTCTGAGTTAGGCAAGATTCAGCTTCCTTGGGCTTTCCAAAAAGAAAAAAAAAAAGAAAAAAAAATGAACTCAATTCTATGGAGATTATGAGAGAAGGATATTGAGTAGCTGAAGATCTTCAGGGAAATTTTGTTTTGCATATTATGTCATATTTCTGGGGATACTCAACACCTAACTTCAAACTCAGAGGCCTAACACAATGGGAATGTATTTTGTTTTGAGGGTAGAGTTATAAAATCAAATTGGGGTTGTCAGTTTTGGAATTCTGTTGCTATTACAAATTCGTGGGCTAAGTACCTAAAAAGACTTATTTCAGAGGTTTAGAAAGTCCTGTTCATAACTGGTAGAATGTTGTTTTTCATGTCTGGTGGGCAATTCTGGCTTGAGTGATTGACAAAGGAATACAATTCCCCTTCAGACGGGGAGTAAAGAAGAAAGGAAGGAGTTTGAGGTCTTATGATCATCTTCAAAGATATATTACAATTTATTGAAAAACCTCTTACTCAATGGACACTTTCAATTGGACTACGGGATTGGAACAGACGTTTAAACTTGAGCCTTATGTGACTCAAGAGTCAAACAACACTTTCACTAGGTAGGCAGGTCTTATGATCTTTCTGTGGGCTCTGTATGAGAGCCTACCCTTTCTAGCTTCTGTTTCTGATGAGCAATAGTTTTCCATCATCTGTTTTGCAGATGCATCCAAACTCTACCTACGACACGTCAGTCTTACATTTGCCTCCACTCACTATGCACAGTGATGTGAGTCTTTGGGACACATGCTAAACCAGTGTGGCTTCATATTAACCTCATTGGGTTCGAGTAAGTTCACATGCATGGATACTATGAGTTGGCAATGGATGATCCCATTTTTTTGAGAGCTACAATTCAAAGCACAAGTCTTACTCATGTGGTTCTAATTTGAAGAATTTATTCTAGGAGAATAGTGAGAAGCAGAGGGAATAATTAGACTGATTTTGCAGCAATGCAAATGAATAATAACTCAGACCTGAACAAGCATTGTGATAATGTGGAGAAAGCACATAAGCTGACAAAAATGAATTCTGGAAATGCGTACAGCAGAACTGTTTATCAATGACCATGCTGAGAAAGTTGGAAGGAGAGGAATGGGACAGCAGTTCGTAATTCTTTGCCAGGGACAAAGGACATACTGAGAAGGGAAATAATGAAGAGGTGTTGGTATAGATTGTTACAGAAACTTCTCTTCTCTGTGTACAAAGTGTTCAACTGAGGACAACACAGTGAGTGAGTCAGTCACAGGTCAGCCCAGTGGAGCTTGTGGCCCCAGATATTGATACAGAAGTTGCTCTTTCTTTAATAGAAACTTTATAAATATAAGATAAGATATCCTATAATTTTATAAGATAAAATTTAAATGCCTACTAGAATCATCTCTATAAAACTCCTTTTGTTATTGTTATCTACTTTTATATCTTCTCAACCTATTGCTCTTCCTGGAAACCTTTTTGTAAAGAATAATTTTATAAGTAAAAGCATATGTATACACATCGATGTAGCAATTTCTATTTATAATTCATCTGTTTGTGAAGTTATCTTTGTAT
>JAQHUG010000274.1:1128058-1145537 GCA_028555095.1 Dicrostonyx torquatus | reverse complement strand
CCGGGAACAAGGGGAGTAAATATAAATTTTTCTTTTAACAATAATAATAATAAAAAAGAAAGAAAAAATTATACATTGCTATTATAGATATTTTTCTTTTATTTACTTATATATTTGAGCCAAATTTGAAGCAAGTTTTATTAAATACAGGCCAGGACGATTGACAAGGACCAGGTTTATACTCAGGAGTCCCTGAGAATGGCCACAGTGCTTACAAAGGCAAAATCCACAGTGCTATGTAATTCCTGCTTTAGTCTGATCGAGTATAAGCCTACAGAACTGATGTACTTCCTGTATACCCCTGTAACTCGTTCCTGTTCTCATGGTCATTGTGTTCTGGTGTTACCATGTTGCTTTTTAGGTTGTTGGAGAAATTCTTGCATTGGCGCCTACCCATTTCTTCCTTCAAATGAGGCTGGCAGTGTCTTTGCATCTTGGCCCAATCCTTGCTGTGGCTGTCTGAGTGTTTGGGAGTTTTTCTTGGTCTGCTCTGTACTGTCAATGTCTATCTAAGAAAGCCTCTGAGGTCTCTATTCGCCTGCTCTCTTGGTCTTCTGTCCTGGTTTGCTCTCTTTGTCCTCTCTCTTCATCCCCTCAGTGTTATAGCAAGCTCCTGGTCCCTCTTAAGTCCCCTCAGTATTTGAGTAAGCTGTGTTTCAGAGTTCCACCGAAGTTGCAAGGGGATAGGCGGGTTTGGGGGAGGGGTGTAGCTAGTAGTTTGGATGGCATCTGAATGGGTTTGAGTTTGGGGGGAGCCTAGCCACAGGAAACTCCATGCTGGCTGGCTAGAAAAGGCAAGGGAGTTGGGGAAGGGGCTCCGGGTTTTGTTCCACTGGGGAGGTCTTAGAGAGTGTGGCTGTTCACTCACCTCTCAAGTCCCCTCAGTATTGGACCAAACTGTGTTTCAGAATTCCTCGGAGGTTTCAGGAGCTCTCATAGTAAAAGTGATATCAGAAGTGTTTTATGTTTGCTTGACCCAAATAATCACATGGAAATTATGTTAATTACAACACTGTTTGGCCAATGGCTCAGGCATATTTCTAGCTAGCTCTCACCTCTTAACTAACCCATTTCTACTAGTTTATGTATCACCACGAGGCTGTGGCTAACCAGTAATGTCTCGTATCTTTTTCTCCTTTGGTGGCTACATGGCATCTCCTCCACTCCACCTACTCTCTCTCTTCATCTCTGTTCAGATTTCCTGCCTGGTTTTACTCTGCTAAGTCCTTGGCTGAAACAGTTTTATTCATCAACCAATAAAAGCACCACACATAAAGAAGGACATCCCACATCATTTGTATTTTTTTCCTTTGAAATAAATATTGCTATACTAGGACCTGGGGATATAACCCAACTATGGTTGTTTAGCATCTGTGACTCCATTGGTTCAATACCCGGCACCATAAAAAAACTAGGAATTGTGGTGCATGCCTTGAATCCTTGCAGTTTCGGTGCTTCTTGGTTACATTGGAAGTTTCTTGCCAGATCAGGTTACAGGCTCTGTCTGAAAAACAAAACAACAAAAAAGCAAAAGACAGTGTTACTATAATAATATTATTATTATTATCAGAAAAGATTTCTGATTGTTTATACTAAAACAAAGATTTCATTGTGTATTTTAATAAAAATGCATTTCAAGCACAAATTAAGTTATCCAAAAGTTTTTTTTAAAAAATTGAAATTATATTTTAACTTTTTCCCTTAATATCAAGTCAATTAAATTTAAAACAATTCAAACCCAAACAAAAGAACAATTAAGAATTCATTTTCAGAGTTACAGTTAATTAACGGTTTCAATAAGGAAGCAGTTTATTAGGTGTCTCAGTCAAGTGCTTTAGGCTTATACTGGAAATTGAAAAGCTGAATCATAGCTAAAGTTGAACCTGATTTCAAAAAGTTCTGTTTAAGGCCTGGATCTGTTTTCCCAGAAACCCTCAAATTGTTACTTTGCAGTAAAGTGAACCGAATGACATGCTTTGTCTTTCCCTGGTGGCTCCCTATAGCTTAATTAGCTGATTCAGGTCAACTACCTGGTTCATCAGTTTCGAACGTCTGAGGCTTGGTCTTAAATTCCCTTTTGAGAAATGAATTCCCATCACAAGGGCCTCGTGGGTGTGTATATGTGGGAAAATAATTTGGAGCAATTAAGAATTAATGATGACTTTGCAAGGGACAGAGGAGGACATAATCATTAAAGTTAGCATACATCACCTAGAATGAGTGATTCACTACTGTTAGCATAATTGGTTACCATCGAAATAGAGATACCTAAAGTTATTAATATTTAGGTTCTTGAGGAACAAGTGAGGCACTGGAAGATGCAATCCAAGGCATTACACTTGAAATTTTTTCAGTAGTAACTTGGATTATATATAAATCAGATCTGTAGAGTGAGAACCTGGAAAATAAATTTCTAAGGAATCAAACAGAAAACATCATACTTCAAAGAAAAACTGTGCAATTTGTTATTATGAACACATATAGTAAAGAATATAATTGAATGCATAATCTATTCATTATCTCTCTGTCTCAGTCTTTCTCTCTACAGTCTTCTGATATTTCCCACAGTAGCTTTGAACTCACAGTCTTCCTGCCCCACTCTAAATAGTCAAGATTACATGCTACTTATAGCATTGTATTTTCAAATAACATCAGAATTAGGGTCACTGTTCTCTCTTTTAACTATGTTCTCTAGATATGTGTGAGGGATGATACTACAACAGATTATAGAGATGAATATGACCATATATTACTTATTTGTTAAGTACAGAATAGTGCATTGACCAGATTACTTAGGATACTTACTTGTTGTTGGTTAAGAAGCAGGTCAACTTTACTGGAGTGAACACTTTGTTCTTTCTCTCTGCTGTCAGCAAATTCTGAGTTCATCAGGGCACTTCACATTTGTGGTTCTCTTAGATCTACAGTCAAATTTTGACAGGAACTGCTGCCATTTAAATGCTCAAGTGGCTGAATTCCCATGGTAGCTCACCCTCAAGCTTGGCTAGTAATGCTTAGATTGTGAGTTTTCTTCCTCTTTCTGCTGGAGAAAGATTGATCCCATCATTTACAATATCCAAACAATACAATATGAAAACATTGTCTTTTGTCTTCAATTTCCAAACAGTAACCCCCCAAATTGCATGCATATTGGCAAGATTCTGGTCTTAGAATTCTCAGAGTATAAGCTCTGTCCTCTGAGAAGTCTTCAGGGATAAATAGACTGGCCCAGTAAGAATCCCAAAAGCTTCTTACAACCTAAAGCTGTATTTTTCAAAAAGATATCACCAAGCCATGACGGTTCAAAGGAAAGAGTATCCTCATCTCTTTTTATAGCAGTTGGTTGGAGTTTTGACATGTAACATATTTTGATCATATCCACCCCCAGATCCAGCTCTCTAAAGTTGCTTTCCCAACAAACTTTGTGTCCTGTTTGTCTGTCTCTTTGGCTCTGCCCCATCCTTGAACGCAACAAGGTCTACTTGTACTACTCATAAATTCTTGAATGTGCCATAATTGACTGGAGAGGTTGACTTACCAGACACACACTTAATGCAAACCAACTCTCCCTCTCCCAGAAACTATTAATTGTCAGAAGCACCTCTGCTAGTGGTAGGACTTGATGCTCTCTACTCTCTCCACACTGGGTCTTTTCTGGTTTGAGCTTGCATAGCTCCTTTGATTACTGTTACAACTGTGTGAGTTCATATGCGCTGTGTCCAGTCGGAACTTTTTCCTCAGTCAACTGGGATATCTGGCTTTTAAACTCTTTATGCTTTTCTTCATCATCCTTGAGTGTGCAGGGAGTGTGATATACATAGCCTATTTAGAGCTGAGCATTCTTTTGTCTTATTCTTTGCACAGTCTTCAGCTCTGGGTCTCTGTGTTAATTAGTATCTACTGAAATTAGAATCTTCTCTAATGAAGGTCAAGGTGTGCATTAGAAACTCTGTCTTGAAGCAAGGAACATTATATTTGTACAAAGAAAGGAGATTAAAACAGTTATTTAGAAACCATCCTTACCATCACCTTGTGGGTTTCTTAAAATCAAGGAAGATAATTCTTATTAGTAACTCAGTAGAAACGCTGTTCTAAAAATGCTTATGGAATAACTGCTATTATATTCTAGTTTGTTAATCTGGGAAGAAGTTTGAGATACTATGGCTTAGTATTTGTATTACATCTGAGTTCAAAATTTGTCTCCATATTTTATCTTCACACTTCTAGGAACTTTATCTTGCAGAGGAATATTAGAATAGAAATGCTTATTGCTTCTAGATTTTTCAAAGATTAAAATACAATCTCAGGGTAAATATTAATGGGTTTCATGTTATTGTCAGTGACAATGGGCCGTCTTCTCTTTTACCTAAAGGTATTTTGCATAAGTGGCTAGTTTAGCTTTAACATCTCTACTTATTCAATAAACATCTGTCACCGGTAGTGTATTGTCTTGCGTTTATCACAGATGAGTGCAGAACAAAAAATATGAAAATAATTGCTTTAATACAGAACCATTTATATATACTTTACCATGAAGCATCATATTTTTTGAGGCATCTTAGCTAGTTTTTAACTTGGGATTCCAGGTTATGCAAGCGTTTTATAACCCTTAGTCATTTAATACTACCCACACTTTATTTGATAGCTTTTCAGTTCATGCCAAAAGCAATATAATTTTTCAGTTAGGAGGAAAACATGCTTTGTAAAATGAGATGCTGCTTTTGACATACAAATTTTGTTTATAGGCACCAATAATATTCCAGAAAACCTCATGTGTAGAGACAATTATGAAGGAAAAGAACTGTAAAACTATCACCCATTATGCAACAGAGCAATTCATTCTGTTGTGATAAAGACAAAGGAATATGGTCAATTACAAAAATATGTGTATTTTTTGTGTGAGGTGTTTGGAAAGAAGTTGAGATCACATTTTATTTAAGTTATGTTCATAATGTCAAACTGAGTTGAAGGAGACTATAGAGCACAACATATCTATGATATATTTCTAAATAAGTTTATATTTTTATAATTTCCTAACTATATACACCTTTAAGTTCAGTTTACAGGAATTTATTATTTCTGAACTTTAGGTCTTTATTTTTGGGGTATTCTTTTTTTTGTATTTATGCATACATCTTTTGATGTCTTATTCCAAATAAGGCGTACATAACAAGGCATAAAGCATATTGTCTTATTTTCTTTGAATTTTATGTATATCTTTGTTTGGCTTGCATAAATGTATGGCACCACATGCATGCAACACCCAGAGAGGCCAGATGAGGGCCCTGGAGCTGGAGTTGCAAATGACTGTGAGTGGCATTGCGATTAACTACTGTACCTTGTCTAAAGTCCCACATGGACATTTAGATCATATATAAAATACATAAATTGCATAGTGCTTTACTTACAAACCTCTTTGGACATTAGAACACATCCTGCATGCAGTACCCCAGAAGTTGTTAGCCAGAAACTCTTCAGTCTCTAATTACTACCTTTCCAAACAGTCAATACCTGACAAATAGTACATTTCCCTGTTGGTATATTTTATATGATTGAAATCAGATATCTTGGAGACTTGTCGTGTGTGTGTTTTGTGTGTGTGTCTGTCTGTCTGTCTGCCTGTCTGTAGGTGTACATAGTAGCTATGTGGATGTCAAAGAACAGTTTTGGGGAGTGGTTCTTCCTAAATGTGTCGTTTCTCTGGTTCAAACTTAGGTCTTCAGTCTTGGTTGGCAAGTGCTTATACCTGCTGAGCTGTCTTGAAGACTTTGAAGACCTCTGAATAGCTTCTCTTGGTCATTTGTAATTGTAATATTTATTGAATTTATCTATATTGCTATTCACTGTTTCACTATGGGAAAACATTGCAACTTACCTATTCCATTATGTTAGGCACTTAGATGGTTAAGTTACATTTCTGGTGGCTTTTGTGAACAGTGCACCTATAAACATTTGTATGTCTTTAGAAAAACTTACGAAACAATACAACGGTGGCAAAGTTTTATCTCATTATAGACATATGTTCAACTTTAATGGGGACTGACGTTTTTCCAAAATGCTTTAGAATTTTAGTGGTTTCTCATTGCCACACTCCTGGTATTTATTGCTTGTCATTTCAGTTGTTTATCTGTGAGGTCAAGCCCCCTCCCATATGTTTTTTGACTATTTGCTTAGTCTGATTTTTGAAGTGGTTCCCTGTGTGGAGTCTAAGATCTCTGTTCATACAAACATATTTAGCTATTAAGGAAGGATATGTATATATTGTCTTTTGTTATTTTGCTTATTATTTTATGATGTTAATATTTTGTTTTCAATAGTTTTCTTTTATAACTTTTTCATGTTTTAAGACAATTGAAAAATTCCATTGTGCACCAAATATTTAATTCTCATTCAACAAATTCATGTCGATAAACCTTTGAGAATTAATCTTTGTCCTTCATGTGAGGAGAATGTTGAGTTGATTCAGTTGATGAGGCATCATTTCGGAAAAAATCATTGCTACATTATTATACATCAATATTGACATACATCTGGTGACTTATTTAGAGGTCTGCTTTGGGGCCTTCTATTCTATGTATCTTTTATCATAACAAACCTATTTTATCTTAAATGCTTAAGTATATTTTCCTTAAAGTTACCTAGTTCCTTAAGGTGAAAGAATTGATTGTTTTTAGTAAAAAACCATTTATTCTAGGATAATTGTTATTAATTCCAATTCATTATACCATCTACATTGGTTAGCTCTTTCCTAACTGTGGGGAAAATACCTGACTAAGCAACTTAAAGAAAGAAGGTTTTATTTGGATTGTAATGTATGGGATGTATTCCATCACCATGGATGGCAGTAGGAGAAGAAGACTGGTTGGTTACTATTGCTTTCTGGGGATAGGCCTAGGTCTGTCTACAATGACTCATTTTCTTCAGCATGTCTCTGCCTCCTAAAGATTCCAGGACCTATACCAACAGCATAAGTTATTGAGAACCAAGTATTCAAAGATCGAAGCCTACAGGAAATATTTCCTCTCCAAAGCACAACACTGTGTCATAACAGTTTTCAGAAATTCTGGATTGAAACGCAATACACATATTTCTCTGCTTAAAGGAAAAATAACATTGCACTGAAGCATTTATTTAATTTATTTTCCATAATTACAGTTTGTAAACACCAATAATAGGAACTGTAAATAAGACAACCTTTTGGTTTCCATCTTATCTACATCAGGATAAACAAACACACCAGTCACAGTATGAGAAGATTTGCTATTTTTGTGGAAAAAACATAAAGTGTTCCGGATTTATGTGGAGATGATGACAGGTGAGCTGATTAAAATTTGGGAAAAATTTCAATAAAAGTTCTCAGGAGGCTGTATGGTCAGGTGCAGTCATACAATCTACATATGTCTGGGGCAACAAAATTATAAAGCAAGAAAAGAAGATTTAAAGCACTGCGGAGTATATAATTTTAAAAGAAGTTCAGCTATCTTAACAAACATGTGAACAGAAGAATCAGAAGACTGAAATAAAACAGAGGACTCCAGGAAACTCATTCCCACCCCTGTGAGAACAAAGCAGGTTTCAACTGGACTTCAAGAAAGAGAGCAGGAATGATGGGGTGGAGGGAGGCACAGAAGTTAAAGACTGGCGTTGTTGTAATACACATTGTTCATAGGTGGCTTGCCTATGTTATTAGCTATGGAGTGGGTTTCTCACCACTAGAGCTCAGGGTCAACTGAAACCAGGAAAAGTTATTGACAGGACTGTGACTATATCTTCCAGGAAACGAAGAAATTCGGGAGCACAGTCTAGAAAATGGAAGAATAGTTAGAATTCTATTGCTGTTATCATCAGTGAAAGAAAACGGTGAGTTATTGGAAGAGGAGAGAGGAAGAGGCAGTCTTGGTGTAGGAGGGTCCTTCTGTATTTCTGTGCTTTCATTGGTTGAATAAAGAAAACTGCCTTGACTTTTTTGATAGGGCAGCCCTTAGGTGGGCAGAATAGACAGAACAGAAGGCTGGGGGAGAGAAGGCACTGGGGCAGCAGATGCCTTGTTTCTCCTACACGAGATGAATGTAGGTTAGACTTATGCCGGTAAGCCACAACCACGTGGTGATACACAGATTTCTAAATATGGGTTAGACTAATATGTATAAGAGGTTAAAACTAATGGGCCAGGCAGTATTTAAATGAATACAGTTTGTGTTTAGTTATTCCGGGTATAAGCTAGCCAGGGCCAAAAGCAGACCAGCAGTTGGGGGTTGGGACCTGGGCGGCGGCGGGACACAGCCCACTCCTCAAGGGCCCGTGCTCGTCTCAGATGCTGGGAATACAGCCCACACCTCTTACTACACAGTCTTACTACCAGGACTCTATCTTAGTGCTGAAGTGACTGAGTAATGGCTTGGAAGAGCTGTTGTGAAGCAAGAATGGTACTTTCTTCATCAAGCATCATCTGAGGATAATCTGTGATGGTGACTATTCTGGCCAGAGCATGATGCAAGTAAAATCCTCAAGGAAAATCGGGTTTCTGGGGGTGATGGGAGTGTACTGAGAATGTAATGGGAGGGTTCTGAAAATGTGATGGGAGGGTACTGAAAATGGCTGGTTTTCTTATGTCTTTATTAAAAGATTTGGAGGAAAAGTATAACTGAGACCATCATCATCTCAAGGAAGAAGGCATAGTATGGCATGCATGCAGCACATGGGTGGAGCAAATAGAAGTCCATAAGGAGGTTTGAAAGGCATGTGGAATTAGAAGACTTCAGAATAACTTGATACTGAAATCCTTTGGGAAATGGATGCTTGTAGATTGGTTGTCTTCTTTCAATAGTCAAAGGGTAGTGAACAGTATTCAGGATAGGAAAAATACAGGAATCAATCCTGAAAGTTTTTGTTATACTGTATGTAGATACATATTGCATTGAAGAATATATCAAATGGATGAAGGGAAAATAAACTAGAATGACAAATGGCGAAAATCCAGAGTTCTGAATGCACCATGGACCTCAGTGGGAAGTCTTGCTTAGCACTGTCCAGGTCCTTGAACTTGATTCTCAGCATTTGGTGTAATAAGGTTAATGAGAGAAGAAAGAGGTGAGGTTAATTAGAATTGAATGAGTCAGCTGGATATCGTGGATATGGGCAGATAGAGAAAGCTAGCAATTCTCTTTGAAGTTTGCATAATTGATATCTACCTGGTTTCTAGGTTATAAATATGAGTGGATGCCTGTTGAGTAAAGACTGAAGATCGGGTAAACTGCAGCACACACTGATCCTGGGCACCACGGATATCTTTCCAGTGCCTATCAAACATCCGTCATGTTTATCTGATCACATTCTACCTTCCTTTTAGACACACCTTGTCCTTTTTGGCAACTGATGCTTTATGTATAGCCAATCCACTATAAGTGTCCAACACACCAGTACAGCCCTGGAGACTCTTAGCGTATATTTGTATGTCTTGGTAGACAGACTTTCTCTGGGTTTAGAGATTCTGTATTTGGATAGCTTTGATGCTGCTAGTCATGGTAAAGAAGGGAGACAAATGACTTTGGATATGGAAAAGGAGAAGGAATTGAGATGTTTTGAGATTCTGCATGAAATTGTTTTGGAAGCTCATAGCATCCAAGGAACTTCCTGAAAGTCCCCTCCCGTCTTCTTATACATTTTACTCCTTGTTCCCCTAGCTTTCCCATCTTCTTCCCTACTCCATCATTCCTTTTTCTCTCGTTTTCTTCAATCTCCATCCTCTTCCCCCACCTCTCTTTCTTTCTTCTCCCATCCCTCCTTCCCCTTCTTTCCTGTCAGTTTAAAGTTGTCATTTCTTTTTCTTCTGACTATTTCGATGTCACAAATTTTTGACAAGTACAGTTGAAGGAGAAGGTTGGGTAGAATATATTTTAATTAGAATCTTAGTTCTTCAATTTGAAGACTTTAGGCACTCCAATCTGGTAAAATGGCTACTGGGCAATTACAAACAATCTGAAACTTAGAAGTCCATATGTGAATGAAGAGTATATATTGAAAAAAAGTAATAAACAAGTAAAATTGAATTAAAGTGAATCAATTGAACAAGATTCAAGGATGGAGTTTCAGTCCAAAGAGGGGATCAGGAAAAACCCAAAGTTTTGTGGTCTGGCCATTGAGCTGGAAAAAGAAAACAGATGAGGATAGTTAGAGAGATTGCCAATTAGACACATTCTGAATGTAAAAATTGTGGATCTGAATGCCAGTTTTCAGAGGTAAGTTCTCTAGCATTTAGAACAATGCTACCCCAAGTGTTCTAGACAAATTGTAAAGTATCAAACAAGGATCAATGCTAGACTGAAGTCAATTCTAGAATGTGTATGGTTTCACTAGTTTTTGTTTTTACCTTGCTTTGTAAGCTGATGTGGCAGAGACAGTTTTCAGATTTACATGCTAGCTCAGGATCTTCCCTCAGACCCAGTTAACAGTCTACTGGTCAAATTGAGCAGCGGTTTCCATACTAAACTCCCCAAGGTGGTAATTTTCCTGTAGTATAATCAGGTCAGTTCACATCACAGAACACAGGGAGTGCAGACAGGTTTCAGGACAAGCTTTACATACTCTGAAACCAAGGAAAGAACTAGTAACTTACTTACTACTGAGTATATCTTAACAATAACAGCATTTCCTTGGTGCAACCTTAATCATACACAGTTTTGTGGAAACAAACCTCATTTGTAGTGCTACTATCTTACAGCTTCCTTAGAGTTGTCTGCGGAATTAGGAAATGGTTAACAGTAGAGCTAGAGTGCTAGTGGTTGGACACCTGAAGTTAGGACCATGAGGGACTGGCCCACCAACAGAGACAGTGTGGTCGATCTATTGGGAGCTCATCAAATCCAGCTGGACCAGGACTGAATGAGCATATGACCTAAGTGGACTCTATGAATGTGACTGCCAGTGGGGATTGACTGAGAAACCAATGATAATGGCACTGGGACCTATCTCTTCTGCATGTATTGACTATTTGGGAACTTATTCTATATGGATGCACATCTTCTTAGACCGAGATGGAGGGGGGAGGGCCTTGGGCTCCCCATAGGACAGGGTATCCTGCCCCATCTTAAGGAAGCAGGGGGAGGGCGGTAGGGTAGTGGGGCAGCGGGAGGGCCGGGAACAAGGGGAGTAAATGTAAATTTCTCTTTTAACAATAAAAGGGAAAAAAATTAAAATAGAATTATATTATTTCAACTCTTTATTTCCTCACCCCAACCATTTCTGTGTACTTCCTTCCCTTTGCTCTCTGTCAGATTCATGCTCTCCTCATCTTTAATTATTGTTATAAATATATAAATACAACGTGCTCATTCTGTATAATGTTAATTGTGTGCATATGGCTTCAGGGATGACTATCTGCTATTGGATAACCAACTGGATGGCTCTTACTGGAAAAGGCTATTTCCCTCACTCTTAGTGTTCTTTAGTTTCCTGTAGTTCTTTGTTTGAGGTGAACTTTCCCCTTTTCTGTTAGAATGTCCGTGGGTAGCAGATGAAGTTATGAGTGAAAGTGTATTGTTGACATGAGTAGAGTCGTGTCAAGGATGCCAGTGCCTCAGACTCATGGGAATGGCACAGTCCCCCCTGCTCTGAGTACTGATGTTTGCAAATGGTTGACCTTTAGCTAAGACCAGTGTGTGCAGAAAGAATAAAGTACAACTTCTTCCTCTTGGATGACTGCAAATGAAGACTGCTCCCCTACAGAGACTTCTTACAGAGTTTGCCTAACCTTCCTCCATCCTTTGCTGTATACATGAATGTGTTGATTTTCCTAACTGCTCCAACAGAGTGCAAGGCACACAGTACCAAGCTTTTCTATTTATGTGTCTGCCATTTTCTTCATTCCCTTTCACGTCAGTTTAGTCAAGTCTGAAGCTTCTTGCCTCTTGATATTCCTTTAGTCTCAATAAGAACTCCAAAGCTCTATTATTCACAGTGGGAAAAGGGGCTGGAACTGACAGTGGAAACTACTAGCTTGGAATAGTGCATTGACTGGTACTGTGGTCTAATGTTGCTTGTAACTCTGTAACTTATTTGGCTCTGTAACACAAAGAAATCCATGTAAGCTAACTTTGCTCAGCTTCATATTCTATGAAAGTGTTGCGAGCAATGACCGTTGTAGGAAAGTTGTGGAGATCTAAGCCATATTCTGAGAATTTCACAGTTTTAGGGATGGACAGATGTCACAAGGAAAGCTAACCTGCTGCTTGAAAGGGTCTTCTGCGTTCTTTTCACTGGCCAGTGGACCTCCGGAAAATCCTCAAAAACATTGTTGCCTCGAGTTGGTGTTCAAATTCACTTGATCCTTACACCTGATGCTGTCCAGGCATGTGACTGCACAGATCCCTAGAGCTAATGGTTTCCAGGTACAGGAATGGAGGCTGTGACCATCTTCTACTGTTTTTTTTTTTTTTTCATGAGGAGAAAATTGCTTACATATGCAAACGTCTGGATGCTGAAAACTGCAGCACCTTCAGGCAACAGGGAACAAGTTAGGCCCCTTGATTAAAAAGTCTAATTTAGCAAATAAAGAGGGTGGGAATCTCTTAATCTTTTTAAAGGTGGTACTCAGAATTCTAGCTTTATTTTTTTTATCTAACGTTTATTTTTGAGTGTTTCTCTTTCGCTATGCCTTTTTCTCACTCTCTTTCCTCTCCCCTACCACGGTGGCACCCTCCCACATTCACTCTATTTCTGCTTTTTCTTACCAGATGTCCCTAAATTTATTTGCCAAATTTGTGCTTGAAATAGGATCCTGGATAATGTTTTTTTGTTGTGGTGCTGGTGGTCTTTGTTTGTTGGCTTTTCCTGTCTTTGCTTTTGTCACTGGGAAGCACTCTAGCACCATTGGTAGAGGGGAGCTCAGTTGAGAAAAACACTTCTATCCATTGGCCTGTAGGCAAGACTGGAGCAGGAGAGCATTTTCTTGATAAAATGGCTGATGTGGGAAGCCCCTGTTCACAGTAGGAGGTGCCAGCCCTGGGCTGGTCGTCCTAGGTTATACAAGAGAGCAGAGTGTCCTTCATGGTCTCTGCTTCTGTTCATGTGTCTAGGTTCTTGTTTTGGGTTCCTGTTCAGGCGTCCTTTAGTTATGGAACATGAAGTATAAGCTGAAGTGCACCTTTTGCCCCCCAAGTGACTTGGTCATGGTGTTCCATCACAATAGAAATCACACCACCACAATGTCTTAGTTACTGTTCTGTTACTGCAAAGAGTTAGATTCCTAGTCTTAGGAAAGAAGACATTTAATTGGGAGAAGGGAGGAGGGGGAAGGTTTCCTTACAGTTTTACAGGGTGAGCCCATAATCAAGGTAGGAAGCAGACACAGTGGCATTGGAGCAGTAGCTGAGAACTTCATACAGACAGACAGGCAGAGAGAAACACTGGGCCTGGTATGAGCTGTTGAAACCTCAAAAGGCCCACTGGCTGACTCCTCCTCCTTACACACTTATTCCAAACAAGGCCTTATCTCCCAGTCCTTCCTCAGCAGTCTACCAAATGATGACTAACAATTCAAACATGTGAACCTTCTAGGGCTGTTGTCATTCAAACAACCACATACAGCAAGACTGAAACTTATTTCATGTAACTGTTTAAAGTTTGGGAAACCTACCATTCTTATTTCCTTACTTCTCATTGTATCTGTTTAAACTTAAACTATGTTACTTCATTTGTTTACTTTCCTCATTGTCTTTTCCCCAATTGAAATTATTTCTCAGAGAGGAAAATAAAAGCATTCAGAGTTCAAAATTGAAATCATAACAGTGCCAAGAAAATGCATAAGAATGTCTCATCTTTTAAAGGCGATCTTCAAAAGCTGAAAAAAAATACTCCAAGTATTGGCAGCATAGTAATAATTCGAAGAGCCTACATTAATTAAGCACTAACACAGCTCTTCTGCATCACCCAGCTCCTTTATATCTTCGTGGTCATTCTCAGAATACCCCAATGAAAGAGAATTGCTGTCGTGCCTAGGTTACTAAAGTACTGAAGGATTAATAAATTTCTCAGAGCCAGACTGTTAGAAAATAAGGAGGTAGTGGTCACAACTGCCTGCCTGACTTTTCACTCTTATGAAGTTCAAATTCTTCAAGGTCACAAATGTATCAGATGAGTTGAGTGTACTGCCTCTCTTGCATAGACAGAAAGATAAAGTTCGGAAGACAGTTGTGTGCCACTTGACCACATGGTAATTTTATGAGATAAAATAGAACAGGGAATGCATTTTTATTGATTTCTATACTCTTGGATACTCCACAGCAGCAGGCACTAGAGTACTCAACAGATTGCTCCCTAATCATCCAGATCTAGACAATTTCTCATGAATAAAAGTTTGTAATGTTTGCAAACTATTTAGAGATTGGCAGCTGCATGTCTATCAATTCCTTTTGGAGCATGCCACTTAAGATGGGTCTTAATGCATGCAGCATTTTATTTTTAATTAAAATAGTTAGTTCAGGGAGTATTTATTAATAATTTGAACAGCAACAGATGGTCTGCTTATGTGTTGTAACAATCTTTACCCCAAATCAGTCAAAATAATTAACAAAATGTAAATTATTAAGCACTTAAATATGTATTATGCATCATTACAATTCCCGTAACATATTTTAATCTTTTATGAGAGAAATAAGATGGCTATACAGTAGTATATAGAATATTCCATGCCAAATGCTTTGAAAATTAGATTATCTTGCTTTGATACATTAGAAAAGTGGTTTGCAAATATTCTGGTAGTACTTTTAAAATGTTCTTGCTGCCTAGAAATGGAGAAAAGTCCAACTAAATGAATAAAATCATTCTTGGTAAGAGCATTGCACAAATCAGTCCATCATTGTGTGCAGAGTTAGTTCTATATGTAGCAATTTGGTGTAGCATTTGGGGTAATATAAATCTATATGAGAATTACAGAAACTCTTATTTTCACAGCACAAATCTTGAAAACCAAAATTTGCTGTGGAAACAATGTTTGTATCCACAGGGACTAAGTGACCTTGTTTCTCTTCAAGTTATATTTAAATCCAAGTTTTCAAATTTAATTCAATTGCCTGCAACACAGCTCAGCAGGTAAATATGTTCACTAATAAACATGATGACCTGAGCTCTAACCCACAAGGTGGAGGAAGAAAAGCAATTCCTATATGTTGCTCTCAGCATCCTGCAAAAAAATAAGTATAAAATGATAAAATAATTTGATATTTCAATTTGTATTTTTTAAAGTCATTTTTTTCAATTCTAAAGCAAAAGCAGAATGGAGCTTAAAAGTTACTTCACTTATACAACTTTGAATTTTCTTATCATAGTAGTTTGTTTGAATTATTTTTTGCTTTAGTTTCAAACATGAGTAGAAAGGATACAACCGACCTGATATATTTTGTGTGTGACTTATGTGCATTAATGAAAAGCCTCAATACTGTGACTGGCATATATTAAAAGGTGATCTAATCCCCGTATTTGTTAAAAATCTATTTTTGAAATGCAGTTGTAGAATCCCAAGTAATAATTACAAATACAGACCTTAGAAATGTCACATAGATACCAGCTCCTAGTTCATTTAATTAATCCCTAACTATTTCTGAGAAAAAGTATTTGTCTTTTATTCTCAGGCCATAGTTTAACATAAATAATTTCATTTTGGTGTTTTGCATGTATATGTTAAATTTTGAGAATCTTCAATAACTTTATATTTAAATTATTGCAGTTTAAAAAATTAAGTTTTAACTGACTTTTGCACAAGACTTTTGTTCTCCTATAGAAAGAAATCCAGATTTTACAGCACCAAATGTTGGCACTTTTTCTAAGTCTATTTTTTGCCTTCTTTGTCAAAAATTAAGTGGGTATAGCTTTGGTATTTTGTTCCCTGTTCCTTTATTTTATTATACCAAACTACTTTTTTTTTGCTAGCACCAGGCTGTCTTTTTCACTATAGCTCTGTTATCTTCTGAAGCTGGATATTGTAATAGCTCCACCATTATTCATATTTTTTAGGATTGCTTTGGATATTTGTTGTATTTTGTGGTTCATTATGATTTCTTGGTTTCTTTTTTTTTTTTTACCCGAAACTTTTGAAATATGACAAGGAAATTTTGATAGTTATTACATTAATTCTGTAAAGTATTTTTGGTAGTATAGACATTTTACAATTTAATTCTACCTATTCAGAAACATGGGATAATTTTCATCATCTAGTATTTTCTGTAATTCCCTTTTACAGTAATTGTGTTAAATAGTTACTCTGTGGCTTGTAATGTCTTCAGAATTTTGATAAACTAATAAAACAGAAATTATTGCAGTTTAACTAAAATGCCTCAACCATCCAGCCCAGGTATGACACTCTAGAAGTGGCTTTGCTCATCCATCTGGCATTGAAAACTGTTGTTTTGCATCCCAGCCACTGCTTTCTTTCAGGATGGCTGCTAATAATTTTCAGTATCACTTGTCAGGTTCTTTCATAGCTACAAAAAATGTGTATGCTATTTAAGAACATTTAAACCTCTAGATATACCAAGTGACTCAATTAATTAGGTTTTTAAGTTTTTGTTACGTATGTAAGAGTGTTTGAATAATTATTTTTATATACTTGACTATTGGTCATTTAGACTGCCATAAAATTTCTTTTCATTTGTGTTTTTTAAAAAAACCCTACATTTACTATGATATTATTTAGCCTCAGTGTAGTTATCCATTTAAACTTGCTCAAATATAAGGCATTAGTAGTCACATTTCTTTCCAGGCTTCTAGCCACTGAAGACTAAATAAATACTTACCCTAAAGATGTCAGTTTAGCACTAGAATGCATTGCCAGTGTGCAGTGAGTTCTGCCCTTTCATTTCTTTCCCTTCCCCTAATAGAGACACCTGAAGTCCATTCAGAACTGTTCTCCTACCCTCATCATAATCCGTTTTTGCTTTTCAAGCATCATCTTTGGAGAGCTTGAGACTGTGTGCTCCCTGTGGTATTTAAAGTCAGCCCTTCATCTGCATCTCCTTCCTAGGCCACCCAGGATGGTTGTTCATCTTTGTAAAGTGCACGTGCAGTTGCCTTGGGGTTTCTTAGGCAGCATGTATCTAGAGAGATGCAGACATTAATTACCAGCCTCTTTTGCTGCACATAGTGGCAGGGTGGAGAATTGGGGATTAAGCATGCAACATAAACTTGAAGGGAAAAATGTGTTGTGCTCTATCTGCAAGTTTAACATTCTGTCAGCCTCCTGGTCAAGAGATCCCATGCAGAGCTGCCTAAAATGCCTAAGTAAAGCAAAGATGCAGATGCTTGGGGCTTGGCAATGAAAATCTGGAAATATCTCTAGGGCAGGAGTTTGGCTTCACTATCATCAAATGTCTATGCTTTTAAAATATTTATATGGCTTGAAACTTTACATAAATAATGCTGTGGCTCTTAGGACCAGAACTAAGGAGAGGGAGGGGGAGAGAGGGACACACACACATATATACATACA
>JAQHUG010000274.1:1099160-1117712 GCA_028555095.1 Dicrostonyx torquatus | reverse complement strand
TTCATCATTTTAAATTCACAGATTTTTGTTTTTCCACTACACTCTTACTTTTCCTCAATGTCTAGATCTTCCTTTTGGTTAGGGCCCTAGCACACTCAACTACGTGGGGCTGACTTTGTCTCTGCTATCAGTGTAGGAAATGAACACAGTGAACTATATATTTGTATCTGTGAATCTGTCATGATTAATTTCGTGCACCCTCTAGACTAGGTTAAAGTCCAGTCTGCAGCTATTTAATCAGATGTTAATCAAGATAATGCTGCATTTTGCTGCCATGACTGAAGTCCATAGTCAGTTCACCTTGAATGAGGGAGGTGATCATAGCTGGATGGCCATGATTCCACCAGGCCAGAGGAATTAAGTGCAGAATCAAAGATAGGATTACAAAGACACCACACTTGTGAGAAACAGTTCCCATTCAAGCACTCAGTCTCTAACCTGTCATATCTTTAGCCCACCCTTTCTGAAAACTGGCAGACAAGCCTAGCCAGCAACTTGCAGGCACTCAGGACTACCCCTTGCAACAGATCTCTGACTGTCTATGTTTTACTAGGTTGATAATCTCTAGCAAATGTTGGTCAATACTGATACAAGAATTGATGGTTGAAAGCAACTTTGGATTTTGTGTCCCTATGAACAACTTTTGCTTTCTGTGTCCCATGTGCTTCAGTTGTGACCTCATGGTTTGGGCACTGTTCAATTCTCTGCACCAATAATATATTTTATTCCTTAAATATACTACTGAGGATTATCATTATGGTGGTTTTGGTTTCAGAGCCCTCCCTTGAAATACTGAAAATGTGACCATTTGAGTCTTAATATTAGGCATCAGCTCTCATAGGTTGAAGGCGTTGGCCAACGGCTTCTTCACTTATACATCAAAGGACTCCATAGTCATTCAGGTCGAAGGGGATGCATGATTCCACTATTTGGCAAACTGCAGCGGATACAGGCTAAGCCTTGCTTCTAGGGAACTACTACCATCGAGTAGTTAAACAGTCCTGTTCTAAAACCCTTTCCCACCCTTCAGATGGAACTAGTGTTTGGAACTAGTTTTGTTTTAAAATTCATTGTCCCCCTCCCTTAGTTCCTTCTTTCTTTTTTCTTTTCTTTTTTACCCCCATGGAGACAAGATCTCACTGTGCAGCCCAGGTAGGTCTAGAACTAATTCTATAGTATTGGGATCAGAGGCAAGAGGCATCATGCCTGGCTGGAATTGGATTTCTAATACTTGTATTGCAGACCATGATGTCATACTGCTTTGAAAGTTCAGTGGTCTAATTCTTATTTTATCCAGTTCCAAGGAGAAGTGTTCTTTCTGAAACCTCTCTGGGTTACTTTACTCTAAGAAGTGATATATCATATTTACTATGAAAACAGTGTGTATTTTGTCTCTTTTATGTCGTTTTATGTCTCGCTTTCTGTATGTATTCCTTTCTAATTTCAGTTAGCTATGTTTAGATTATTCAGCATGGAATTAAAAGTTCTGCTGATTTTTAAAATGAATGAATTCAATTTATTTGTATGGGTGTTTTGTCTGCACGTATGGTGTGTACCATGTGTGTGCCTGGTTCCTGCAAAGATCAGAAAAGAGTGTTAGATACTTGGTGACCGATGTTCCAGATGGTTATAAGCTACTTTGCAGGTGATGAGAATTGAACTAAGGTCTCCGGTAGAGTAACCAGTGAGCTGTCTTCCAGCTTCTGCTGATATATTCTTATAAAAATGAGAATGGTATAAATTTGTGAAAGAGTAAATAAAAAATAAAGGAGAGAATGGTGGTTTTTCCAGTAATTCTTCATACCACAGGCTTTTCTTTATGAAGTCTCACGAAGAAGTTATGGTTAATATGCTTTATTGAGCATACTTACCATGCTGTCTGGAAGTACTGAACTCGCCACAAGAATTTCATGAACATCCCCAGTTAACTTCTATGGAACAACCGCCAGTATTGCAATGCCAGATCAGCCAGTAACACATGTGTGACCCTGTGGAATGCTGTCTGTTTTAAAAGCTTGCACTGTTTCTCAATGCCCAGTCCTTTTCTCCATCTGCTTGCTGACCTGTGGGGCTGTTTTAACATCCGCCTCATGAAGGCCTCCCACCTGCCTGGCCAGCAGAAAGTAACACAATGACAGCAGTTGCTTAGGGACTGAAGAGGAAACCTCGGATGCCCTGTCTTTTCTTTTTGGACAGTTAAAATTAAGATAGGAAAAGTCATGCCCTGGAATTTTCAATCAGTGTGCATCAGCTTAGAGAGCAGATAAATAAATGGGCAATCTATTTCAGGGAAGTTTCCCTTCTGGAAGAAGGGGCAATTTGTTTTAGGGTCACATGCTGGGCAACTATCTGCATAAGAAACCCCACGAAGAGATTCACTGGAGGACCTTGTGATGCTTTGCTCAGGAAGGTTAGTTTGCAGTGAATGCGAGCCTGTCAAGGCACTCATCAGGATTGTGTTCACCCCAGTAGTCACGACAGTGTGTTTGGGGTGGTAATTGCTTCCTTTGAGAATATTCAAGCTTATGTACAGTTTAATTTTCATCTGGATTTCTTCCACATTTCCCAACATGACATTTAACAGTGAAATTTCTTCACATGATCATCTAAATACGAAGAGAACAAAATGTTTGTTTATCAAATTATCTCCCAAAGCAAAAAAAAAAAAAAAAAAAGTTTAAAGTGGCAGCAGCTTTGATTTGTTCCCCGTAACACCCGGATGACTTCATATTTCACATTAAATGTAAATAATCATTGAGAAAAAGAGGATCATCTTTTGATAATCAAATTGGACTTAGTAAGTGCTAATTAATGAATATATAAAATCTTCCAAATCGCATCTGTGGAATATCCCTAAAAATTTAAGTGCATGATCTAAAAAAAAAAAAAAAGATTTTTATACTTAGAATTTCTTTGTTTTAAGTTTTAACAACAAAAACTGACAGTAAAGGTCTTATGTCTGATAAAACAAAATTTAGATTGACTTCTGCGAGCTGAAAAAGCCGACCCTCACATAGCTCAGAGATGTCACAGGAGAAAGCTTTCGTAGAACTGAGTGCTGTACTAATGACATCTTCTGTGGTTCCTTTGGTTCCTCGGCTCCCTTCATTCACATAACTCTGTCTGGTGGCTTCCACATCTCCTCAGATAACTCAGATCTGTCTGACGTAGCATCTTTGAAAGCACCATTCTATCTAAAAGAAAATGCTTACTGAGTTTGCTTAGAGTATCAGTTAATGTCAGACATTTTTGTTCTGCCAGAACAAAGGTAGGCCTAAGGAAAAAGAAGATAACCCATCCGTATCTGTGTTTCCAAAAACTACGAAAATGTTTGTTCACTGATGACTCAGAGATCATTCTGAAAACAGGGAATTGGTCTAAGTCAATCAAGGACACCTCATTATTTTGGAGAATTCGAACTGTGAGGCAGCTGACTACTCAGCTCAATAATAGCATTCTCTTTCATCACAGCAAGATCAATATTGAAATATTTACTGTGGATGCTTCCAGAATGATTTGAAGCCAACTCTTTGGAGAGCCCTGATAATCTTTGGGTAATCTGAGCTATCCTTATATAAGATGTCAATTGCTGCACAGAACAATGCCTCTGATACAGATCTATGGGTCATAAATAATAAAATGTTATTAAAGTGGATTTGTAGCCCCAGTATAAAAAGACTTCTGACTAAAACTATAGCATGGCAGGTCTCAGTGGGGAGGAGGAGGAGAAATGTGAGGTTTTAGAATAACACCAGCAAGGATCAGAGCATAGTAATAGTTCCATTGCATGAAAGTTGAAGTACCTGTGATAGTGTTAATGGTATTTTCTTTTTCTTTTTTTTTGTTTATTTGGTTTTTTTTGTATTTCTATTATTATGTAATGCTGGAACATTTGCTGTCTTTTGTTAACTAGCAATGTTGCGATTCTTCCCTTCATAGTAAAAAGAGGGTTTCATTTTTTTATATTTTTTAAATTTCATTTTGTGAATGCACAATAATTAAATGTCTAGAAAGATACATTGCTGGAAACAAGTGATGGGCCAGTTATGGCTGCAATACTGCATCAATTATTGATGTATATCTTCAGAATTCATGCTTAATAGTCTGTTGTGAGCCTGATTTGAATGAAAAGGCAAAAACAGTCACTCACAGAAATTGTCTAGCAGCATTTCACAGACAATTGCACAAATTACCCAAAAGCAGCCATGACATGAGCTTCATTCCATTTTGTAATATGACACAGGAGGTATGGCCCACTGCTTGCAGGACCATATCTCAATTAGTATTAATAGAAAACTTTAACAAATGCATTCAATTGCAGCCTAGTTTTAATAAATTGCAACCTTGCTTAGGCAATGTCACATCTTAAAGAGGCAAAACCCTTCCCTTTTTTAATTATAGGACTTGAAAGAAGTGGTCATATGAGTAAGGTATAATTCTAAAAGGTTGAGGTCCTAATGCAAAAATATTTGATAGCATACTGCCATGTACTGCACATTACTGTCAAGAAAAAAATTGCTTGTTTTATGTGTATAATTGCCTCTGGATCTTTTAGGAAAGTCTTACATGACTCTAAACACAGATCAGTGCTAGAGTGTTGCCTAGTAAAGGCCTAGGTTAAATCTTATAAAAAGAGAAATAAAGACCTTACCAATATGTTTACAAATTTCATATTTACAATTTAAACATTGAAGCAGGTCTGTGGTGGTGCACATCTTTAATTCCAGAACTCGGGAGGCAGAGGTAAACAGATAGCAGTTGAGTTCAAGTCCATCCTGGTCTACATGAGCTAGTTCCTGGACAGCCAGGGCGACACAGAGAAACCCTGCCTCAAAAAACCAAAAATAAACAAATAAATAAATAAATAAATGGTAAAAATGGAGGTGGAGAAGTTATTGAAAAGAAATCCTTTGTAGATTTTGTGATCCAAATCAAAAGGATGCAAGTTTTATAACCAGTAAATCATAAAGATAGAGTATATCATGGAATTTCAAGGAATTAATTAAGGCTTTGAAATAATTAACAGCTTTGAAGATAGAATGTTCATATCAACTTAATTTCTTATACTTAAAATATAAACTCACTACAAACACCTTGTAGGATTTTAAAGACCCATAGTTTACATTATTAAATGCATTATCTCAACTAATAATTTCAGAATATGGGAAGCATCTTGCTAACATCAAAAAAGCAGTCTCCAAATATGCACAAACTCATGTCTAACAATGCAAGCTGTGACCCAATCTTTTTAGGTGCTTTAACTGAATTCCTTCTTGAGATCAGATTGATTTATAATGTACATGTCACAAAATATAGTTACATAATGCTGAACAAGTTGTATTTATAATGACATATGCATCTACATCTCTCTTGTGCTAAAATCATTTTCTACACTCTTAAACAGTTCAGAATATCTTGCCTAGGGAATACTGTCATTCATGATGGTCATATTTTCTCACCTCTATTAATATAATCAAGAAAATCCCCACAGACATGCCCACAGACCAACTTAATCTAAGCAATCCCTCACTGAGATGCTCTTCCTAGGTGATTCTAAGTTGTGCTAAGTTATATAAATGATAGGGATGATTGCTCTTTTGTGGGTAGTGAAGCAGGTGAATGCCTAAATTCCAGCCATTCTTATATCCATTCCCATTCTTATTCCTATTTGGAAACTGGTCCTGGTCATACTAAAGCTTTGTCTCAGCAAGGTGACTGCCACACATGGTTGAATGAATATACAATCTCTCAAAACCTTTATCGGCCATTCCATCAGAGGCTATGAGAGTTGTGTTCAGATGCTCTGGGCTTAGCTTCTGTTGAAAGAGCTAAGAGAAGCATCTGGGCCTTAAGAACTTTTCTGAAGGTTTTTCAGGTAAAAAGAAATCTTCTAGTTCAACAAGTATGTATTATACATAATTTCCCAGTACTGTTGGCAGCTATATACTCTTTGATTCTATTTCTAGCTTCTGGCTATTATAGTGTGGATATTAATTTGTTTCAACTCTTTTCTTTCTTATCTTGTTATATTTAAATTTATTTGAGCTTTATAACATAAATGCTTTGATCAAAACTCATATAAACAGTGAAATTTGTTCATGCATATCTCAACTTTGGAAGAAATAATGCTTGACCTTGTTTTATAGAATGGTATTAATATTTTAAATGTAGTTCAGTATTAGACCAGTTGTCTAGTATAAGTGAGGCATTGCCTTTAACAGATATGTAGACCAAGGAAAATGTTGATTTGATGTCTATTATAATAATCACATCAGTGGTACTAGTTTAAAACAGGTTGTGGTAACCGGTTATAATTGATAGGTTGATACAATTTAGAATCACCTAGTAATGATGCAAAACAATCCTACACCAGTTTGATTAAAAAGAGGTTATTTATTGGAGGGGAGAGAACATACAGAACACTGTCCTACACCACAATCCTCTTGTCGCAAACAGGAAACAGAGGGGCTTGCAGTTGGAACAGGAGCCGGAAGCAAGAGAGAGCGCAGAGGGCTTTCTGGCTTTTTTTTTTTTTTTAAGGAATGAAACCATGCCCCAGTAGGCTGGTAACTTAATGGCTAATGGCTAAAAGGGGCAGAAAGAACTCCGCAGCAACCTAGGAAGAACATCTCAATGAGGGATTTCTTAGACAGTTGACCCATGTGCACGTCTGTAGGAATTTTCTTCATTACATTAGTTGAGGTAAGAAAACATGTCCATCATGGGTATCACTATTCCTTAGGCAGGGAATCATAAAAATGATGTAAGAGTGCAGAAAGTGTTCTTAGCACAAGCATGCGTGGATTATTTTCTCTCTTCTTTACTATGATCCAAGGCAGCTAACTCCCTCAAACTTCTGTCCCTACGACCTCTTTACTTTGAGGAACCTGGGACTGAGAGACAAACTTTTTCCCCATTAAACTTCATTATCAAGATATTTTGTCACAGCATCAGAAACACAGTGAAGACACAGGTTGAATGTGATTTGCCAGGGCCCACAGATGTGAGTCATGTTCCACTTTGACTAAAAGTCAGAGAGTTTGAGTTTATTCTTCCTCTTTCAAAATTGTTGACAACATGTGTGGCTACAAATAAGCGATCCTGACTTAGGATCTGGTTAATTAGTATGTTTAGTTTAGAGGTGGATCCTCTCCACCTTGACCAAAGGTCAGTGATGCTCTGTTTATTCCTTATGTTAGTGAGGTCTCTTACCTCCTTCCTTCCCTTTTGGAGTGGAGTATAGAGGCATGTGGAATATAAATGTGGGTGATTTCGGTATTCCCTGAATTTCCCTCCTGGTGCAGTTCTGTGTTTTTGTCTTCATTTCTCTCATATCTCTGATACTTTTGCTTAATAACTCTAATCCTCACACTCTACCCTGGAATGTGCAAACACTGTCAAGGCTGGACTCTGACAGATGTTGCCCCAACATGTGGCTACAATAGTGAATGACTTTCCCACTAAATTTACCATTTATGTTCCATTTTGAAAAAGAAAAGAAAAAACATTTATCTGTCTCCAGCAAGGGTTGAGAAACATTTCTGTCTTGAACAGGAGATCAGTGTTGATTCAATATATACTAAAGGCTCTCAATTCAGTCTCTCAGCTTTTTTTAAATTATAAATTGTGTTTTTAGAGTTCAACTATTAGTCTAAAATAATCATCTTCTTTGCAAAATTGCAGATGTTTACAGGTTAATTATATTATAAAAATTAAAATCTAAAATTCTCACAATTGTTCAATAAGATGTTTTATATGAATAGGATGGATAGTATAGAAAACTATCTTCTACCTGATACATACAAACTTTGTGCTTCTTAAGAAATTTATTTCAAAACATTCCCCACTGAATATAACTTAGTGAAACTTTTTTTCCTTTTTTATTTATTCACCTCATCTAAATAACTTTCTAGATTGACACTAAGTATTAGAAAATCAAAGAGAATATGGTGAAGTTTCATAGCCAGTATTTGATTTGCTATTCCTTTATATGTAAATCATGGCCCAGCTGGATCCCTTAGAAAGGCCTGACTTCATCCCAAGTTGCCTTCTGGTGAACTGCTCTGTGAACTGACTTCAGAAATCTCTGGAAATACAGAGGCAGGTGCATGAATGGTTTAGAGATTGAGGTGGGAACTGAGATCAAAATTTTCTTGCACTAAAAGCAAGGATAAAGGGTATTTCCATAGCAATTAAATCTTCCACACATGGGGGTAGGGGTTTAATAAGTTGTCATTTCAACACATGTGGAATTTCTCTAATTAGGTACTTGCTTAGAGAGGAATCCCTACCTTCTGAATAGAAAATAGGATATCTGTCAATTTATGTGCCAACAACAGGTCTCCAAAGCTGTAACTTCTTGAAAAGCCAATTTAGATTGTCACTGCTATGTAACACATTTGTGTTAGACCAAGGATCAGAATAATGAAAAACTCAAGAAATCAGCTCTAACAGGTTTTGGAAGCAATCATATACCCAAACAACTGCCATCACTCTCTCCCTTAGGAGATGATTGTCTTATTTGCTGGGATCCCCTACCTCTCTTGCTCTCTCCAGAGATCTCCATAAAATTCTATTTTCCTGTAAAGCTTACAGCAGAGTTTCACTTCTGAGAGTCACACAGAGATTTAATGTATTTGCAATTCTGTAAAATTTGCTTCTGTGATGCACTCCGAAGTCTAAAATTTGAAGCTAGGGGAAGTTAAAATGTTACCCATCAGCATCTTTTGGAACATAGAGGTGGCTCTGACGGGTTAAAGCCTATCACTAAGACCATGGCTGCTGCCAATAATCCTACACCTGGACAGACTTCAGTTGAATTTTTGCCATCCTATGTACATGATCAGCTCTAGTGGGAAGATTTTTTCCGCTCTTTGATATGGGGGCTGCAGGTAAAGACTGTGTCTGAAATGGAATCCATTGCATCAATAGCTTGTGTACTGATTGAATTTAAAATTGGTCTTTCTATTTCTCTGACTTTTGCTTCAGAGACGTGTGAAGGCGGAGGCAGGTGTCTTGTAAATAAAACATGTGACTCAGCTGTAAAACATGGAATGGGGGAATAAAGGGCTTCTTTGTTCAAATTTACAAAGGAGACAATAGGAGAATGTATAACATGAGCAATCTTGGCAGTTACCAGAAATTAGTTTTTGCACAACATACTGAAATATCATGAGGTTTCACTGCATATAGTATCACTAAAATTTGGTGAGAGGTTTGAAATACCTTTATTTTTAAAAAAGACCTTACTGGCTTCTTTGTAACTCATTTTCCATGTGTTATCCAAAACTTCATGTATAATAATTTTCAAAAAGTATCTGTGAGACAAAACCAATTTGTAGAAAAATTGTTTGTTAAAAGAGATAAATTTGTAACAGGGCATTTTACAAATGTTTAGCCAGTGAGTGTTCTACCTATTGTGTCCTACTTGAAATTTGCAACAGACAATCCATATAACAATTTTAAAACATTTAAATTTATTTTCTCAGATCACATTATTTTAGAGAGAGAAAATTTAAAACAACTTTCCTCAGTACAGAGAAAGAACTTTTTTCTATAATGGCAGATCCAAACACATAAATTTCTATCTATATCAGAGTTTTTTTCCCCTTCTGTTTTCCCATCAAAATCATACAATAAAATCTGATATTCTCCTTTCAAATAAAGTAAATTCTCTGTTGTATGAAGAGAGTTGTTCTTGGCCACCTTGAATTTAAAGAAGAAAAATCCAACACCAGTCAACAAATAAGAAATACACTGGTTACTTAACAATTCTCTCTTGCGTACTGTCCAAAAGACTCCAGGGGGTCCTAGGAAATACAGTATTTTGAAAGAAACAAAATAAATACTTCAAAGAAAGAGCTATCAAATTTCTCCCTGAATGTTTTTATCTCTGTTTTGTTAACTGAGGAATTTTAACATCCTCTCATATTCAATATTGGCTGTACAGTCATTAAACAATAATTATAGAAATATTGAAGCTATTCTTCTGATTCTGATAAATTAGGTTATGAGAAACAAAGTTGAGGGCTGGTGGAGTGAACTCTTTTAACTAGTGCTTCACCTCCTCACTCCCTCTTTCTTCATCTTTCCTCCTAATTTTTCATTTGAGACAGAGTTTCTTGTAACCTAGCATGGCTGAAATTGCAGGCATGCACTACCACACCCAGCTGTCAGATGGACCAAATCTTGCTTAGAAATCAAATGTGTGCCAAGAGATTCATTAGAAAGAATTCATGTCCAAAGACAATCATTATTGATTGTATAATTTATTTCATTGTAATGACAGGTTCCTAGTTTGAACTACATGTGCCGACATGTGTTGTGTTAGTATTGAGGAACATTAAAATATGTTGTTTTTCAGAAGAATGTAGATGGATGTAATAGAGGTGAGAATGAGAAACAATTCTGAAAAAATATCTAGGTCATCTAATATATTAATAACAACAACAACAGAAAGGATGAGGAATGAGATTTCTAGTAGTCAAAACAACTAATTATTCCTGATAATTTTATTAGATCACACAAGTATTCATTATAGAAATTTAGTCACAGAAAACAAAAAGTAAAATTTAGATACATTTGCATAGTCAACTGAGAGAATACTCAATTTCCTACATTTTATTTCACTCTTACTTCTGTGTGTTTGCATGAATAAAACCAGCTGGACCAAGACTGAATGAGCATATGACCTAACTGGACCCTATGAATGTGACTGCCTATGGGGACTGACTGAGAAGCCAATGATAATGGCACCGGGACCTAGCTCTTCTGCATGTATTGGCTTTTTGGGAACTTATTCTATATGGATGCACATCTTCCTAGACTGAGATGGAGGGGGGAGGGCCTTGGGCTTCCCATAGGGCAGGGTATCCTGCTCCATCTTAAGGAAGCAGGGGGAGGGTGGTGGGGTAGTGGGGGAGCGGGAGGGCCAGGAACAAGGGGAGCAAATGTAAATTTTTCTTTTAACAATAAAAAAAAAAAAAACGTTGAGAGATTGCCTGCCGCCATGTCCTCTCATCATGCCCTCACCTTCCTTCATTGCTGAGGTAGCTGAGTTAGTTTTTAATACCTCTAACCCAAATGTAAAGTTATATACAGCCTAAAAATACCATGTTAACTGAAGTGCAAAATGGATTTTGAAATGTATTATAATCCAGAGAACAAAGCTTTTATTTGCAAGTCCTAGCCTTTATTGAGAGAAAATAAGATTCCTAGGTTTCAAGAGGCCTGAGCCTGGAAGACTTAAAAGCAAGAGTTTATAACGCCAGTGAGACTTATTCTCTTAAGATTACTTTCCTTCCAAAATTATAGAGCACAATCGGTTGGTAGAAGAAGAAATATCACAATGCATTACAGTAGAAAAAATAGCATTATTGCTACTGGCTTCCATCACCAGCAGTGAAGAGATGAGGTGTGAGGGCAGTAAACCCTTGAGCTAGAGGCTTTCTTAGAGTCAAAGTGTGAAGACAGAAGGGTTTTGACACTTTTTACACGCAGCAGTCCAATATGTGAACTTTGCTGAGAGAAGCATCTGTGCATAAAGTCTTCCAAATTCCAATATGGTCCTTAATTTTTCCAAGGAATAGGCACTGAGGCTACCTGTACCTTGAATAGAAAGGAATTAAAATATGCTAAGACAATCAACCAGTATTCATTAAGACTGAAACTGTGTTAGATTCAGAGCACAAAGGCTTTCATATCAGATTCCTAGAGTCATCAGGAGATGCAGGTTTAGGCCATATGAAGATGTTTGTAAGCTAAAAAATAATATGAAATACTAAGACCTGCTATAAAGGTGAGTAAATCAAATTAATTTCAGATGGGAAAGCTTTGTTAACCAATTATCTTCAAGAGGTGGGACCAAGTCAGGATGTGGATTTCTGGGACCAAAGAAAAACGGGCGCATGGCCCAGGTGCTCTCTTTCTCTGGTTTTCACACAGCACAACTGAGCTTAGACGTCTTGTTCCTGTTTTATGAGTTTTTCCATAATAATAAATACAAATATAATTGCTTTATCTTTTAGCTATCCTGGTTATTTCCCAGATTGAGCCAACTTCTACACCTTTCATTTGTAAGGGAGAGTTCGTTAAACACTTTTGCAAAACTGTTGGAATTATCTTAGAACGTAGGGGAGAATACAGGGGCTGGAACATGGAACAAACACTCAAGTAAGATAATTTCATGTTCATACTCTAAGTCTTTTGATGAGTGTCAATCACTTTGATGACTTTGCTGTCATACTATGTAAATAACATATAATAAAATCACTGGACTTTTTGTACATTAGGAGATTAAAATGTCAGGAAGCACAAATTACAACAGCTAAAATTTCAAAAAGATTAAAGGATTAATAAAAGTAGATAAAAAACTTTGTTCCTAGGAAAACATAAGCATGAATCTGTGAAGTCCTCCAAGGTAGGGTATAAAATGTTCTGATGATGAATAAGCCAAGCTTGTAAAGCTCCTCTACAGTTTTCAAGGAAAAAAATTAGGCAAAATAATTATTTAGGAGAGGTCTATTCATTATCAGATAATGTTCATTTTTCAAAAAAATATATAATGTTCACTGTCCATGAAATGAATTTTGATTTCTGTTTGGAATTTTTCCATGTTGACATCATATACTAATGCTCTTCATTTGGGGATGAAACATTAATTTCCTTACTTTTGTAGGATCCACTGAAGGAGTGAATGCCTGACAGACACCCTAACGAGGTCACCATCAAGTAATTTTTGGAGTGGTTCATGACAAATGGGTTCTTAAGTTTAAATAGAACTAAATTTTTAAATTTAATTTTTTCTGTAAAACATAATGAAAAACCGTGAATTTTGGTTAAGCGTAAAAGTGATCTTAACTACGATGCCACATTAGTACTATGCTAAGTAGGTTATAGCAAAAATTAACAACCTTAGTAATTATAAAGCTATAATGTGCATGTAATCTTCATATACGGTAACTTTAAACAAGACATGACCATTACAATAGGCAACTGTAGCAACTTTTTAAACTTGAAATATAAAAGACAAAACTAGAAATGTCCTTGTACAACTTCAAGATCTGTTTGACTTTCAGGTAAAATCAAAGACTTTCTATAGTTTATTCCCATTTTTATATTGAGCTTATTTTAGCCTCAGTAGTTCTATGATATAGTGTTCTCAGTGGAATAAGGAACAAGTAGCATGGCTGGCTTAATAGGGAATTTGACTTTGAATTTATTTCCTATTTAAGCTCCAAGAAATTTTCACAAAGACTGAGATGTTTTTGACTATTTTTAAAAGAACAAACAGAATTCTCCCAGATCATACACTATCTACAGGCGAAAAAGCACTCTGACAGCTAAGAAGAAAAAAAATCCCTTTGAGATGGCAAAATGGAACCCCAAGTACAGTACTTCCTCCAGTGTAATGTCATTGAACAGTTCTCAGTCCTTTGTTCTTCCTGAACGCACTTTGAAAATGGAAAAGTTAAAGATGCGCATATGATATAATGGGATTCTTTGTGCCTGCCTTTATAAGAATAGGATATTTTATGATGGAAAGAATCCACGAACCTTTGCTGTTGTAGGTCTGTTATTCCCTGAGTCTAAAAAAGTAACGAGGTTACTAGTTTTTGTTCTCCTACAGATCCACTATCAGTTTTCATTGTGATGCGCTTTTCTGCTTCCATCTAGATGGAAGGAAGTTATGGTTAGTAAACATCCATGGTGACATTCTTTGTTACAAGATGAAATAGATCATGCAGAATTTTATTATAAAATAAGCTCACATTTTATTAAGTAACATCTGATCAACTGTTTCAACAGTTGTTAATTCTTGGATGATATAATATCACAGTTAAGGATTTTATGAAATAGATTTTTATGTTATACTTTTACTACAAATGATATTTTCCACAGGCAAATTTATAAATCAATAAATTTCTGACCATTCTTAACAATAAGGTTTAGCTGACAGTGCAGAGTATAAGAAGGCACCTTCAAATAAGAACCCCATTTTAACCATAGTCGCAGGTCAACAAGCAAAATCCAAGCAAAAATACAATAGAGAATGTTTTCTTAAATGCAGCCTTATAATTATTTATTTAATCCAAATGTGAAAAAGAATTATTTTATAAGACCTGCACATAGTGAAACCTGTTATATAATTTTTCTTCTTTTGAAGTATTTTATTTACTTCTTATTGAGTAGACTTATTTTTTCAAAGGCATAAAAACAAGTAAAAGAGAACCTTACCAGCTCTTCTAAATTTGATTTTATAGTTTAAGTCCCTAGAAGAAAAAATAATTTCTACACAAGAGAATTTTTCTATTGAGGTTTGGAATATCTAAGAAGTGATCTATTCTGAATTTAAAATTGTTTTATTTGTTCTTTGAGAGTTTTGAGCTTTGTACATATTTTGATCATAATCACTTCCTCCCCCAATTCTTCCAAGATACATGCTTGCATAATTATTCAATTTTTTGTTATTTAAATTACTTTCCTCCCGCCCTCCCTTCCTTCCTTTATTTTGATAATTTATTTTTTCAAAATTTCATCAAGGCTAGTTACTGTTTCATACCTATTCTTAAATGTGTGGTGTTCCAGTGAAGAATAGTCAGCTTATCAGTTGATGCACACTTAGACAAAATTGTCTCTCTCTCCCAACAGTTGATATTCACCATTGACTCTATGAGTAGGGATGGAACTAGAATCCTCTCTGTATTGGGAATTGGTCTAGCTTTTCTGGTATATGCTGTCTGGAACATGCTGTCACAACTACTGTGCATTCATATATGCATCTGGTATGCTATGTCCAGAAGATATTTCATTGAATCCACTCTCTACTGTTTACATTCTTACCCCATCCCTTATTCTCCAATGATCCCTGAACCTTAGAAGAAGGATAGAGTATATATGTTTTCTTTATGACAAATTATTCTGCCATTTCTTAGTCTCTGCCCTCTGGCTAGTTGTAAGTCTCTGTTAATTACCATATACTTGAAATAGAAACATCCAAAATTCAGGTTAAGAAATACATTGACATGTGAATATAATGATAAGTCATTAGAAGTCAATATAATATTGTACCATTTAACATCATAGTTGTAATGGGTTTCCACACATGGCCCATGTGTTTCTAATTGGCCACAGATTTTGGGTCTGAAAAGGGTACAGGTTTGTCTTTCATCTTGTGGTGTGAGAATGAAATTAGTCAGAAAGTGAGTGATTACTCTAATGATGTTTGCACCAGTAGGCGTGCCTTGCCAGACCAGTCATTATTGTATCTAGAGAGTCCACGTACACTTATGATTGATGACAATTTTGCTCTTCCTGTAGCTTGGCTTGGCACCTTCCAATGCTATGACAAAACTTCCATTTCAACACCATCTTGACTGTTCTGATTCACATATGTGGCATCTTCAGCAACAGAATCTTACTGAAAAGCTGAGTAACCAAGAATAATGACAATAGCTCACATTATTAGGGAAGGGTCTATGTCCAGTAAGTCCAAAATCTATTCTATCATTAGTCATTTTTATTTCTTAGCCTCTTATATTTAATAAAGATATTGTTGCTGCTATATGGAAATTCCATATATATATATATATATATATATATATATATATGGAATATATAGCCAGTACATTTGAACAGTATCTACAAATACTAATATATCAAACAATGATAGATATATGCTATATGTTGTATTACTTGGATCATTTGTAGTATTAATTTTGTTTTTGAAGCTAAAATGAGAAACGAAATGATTTGTTGTTTATGACTTAGCAGCATGCCTCTGTTATCATCCAAAAGAGTGAATATTATAATAGTAAGAAGAGAGAAAAAAGTTTTCTCAAGGACACTGTGTCAGTATTTAAATTTTCCATAGAAAATTATATACACAAAGAGTAGCATAGTGTAATTAAGACCCCATCTTTATATGTATTAGACAAGAATTAATTATAATAAAAGAAAAAAAAACATCTTCTGGAATAGCAATATTTTAGGATATTACAAAAATCAGTGGAAACTTCACATAGTTTAGGAATAGTAGGATAGTGTAATATTAACTGTTGTTTGTTGGCCAAGTTCATTATAGATTGTGTTACTTTTAACTTTACTTATGCTTATAAATCATATCATAGCAGATTTAGTTTTGTGGCTAAAGGTTCCTTTTTATGCTCTATCATCTTCTAGTCTTTTGGGAACCTTTCTGGATGTCATCAATCTCAGTTCCCAAAGACTTGTGAAATTAATGTCCATATTTGATCTTAGTAAAACTGACTATAGGTTAACTAATAGCTGAGTTTTACATAGCTTCATTCTCATTAAATTGGCACTGAAAATGGAAAAGTTGTCTTACGTTTAAATCTTTATAAATTCTCTCAAGATCCACTACTTAGTTTATCATGACACATATAATCAATACTTAAGAACACACATTATGGCTGTACAGGATTTTCATCATGTTGCAGGTTAACTAAAGAGAAAATTTCTGATAATTAATCTGGGAGAGCATATTTTAAAACAATTTATCTGTACATTGTTCTGTTCAACGTGGTTGCAACATAAATCACAGCTGCATGGGAACATTCTTGGAATTATAGGTATACCTTGATTAATACATTGCAAATGCTAGCATCTATAATTCAGCCCTTGGTTGATAGCATTAAATTACTTTTAATGAGTGATTTAAAACTTAATTGACTACTTTTATAACAGTAACAAATGAGAAAAGACATTGCATTCCCCAAGCATTTCTCAAAAAATTAACGAGGCAATAAGAACTGTGTTAATCAGGTAATCACTTGTTAATCGATAGGTTATTAGGATCATATTAAACTAGTAGCAATATATTTGCTTCCAGATTTCTCTGAAGCAAATAAGGTGGTCAAATCCTTCATGAAAATAACTCTAGTCAGTTTCTTAGGAAACCTTTTTGCTATTTGTTATGAAAGGAAGGGTGGTTGGTAGATCATTAGTTAAACAAATATAGAATCTCTCTGAAATTGTCTTTATCAACATGTACTAAACTATCTTGTTATATAAGAATACATCACAACCCTCCACAGAAGTTTGTCTAAAATGTTTAATGAGAAGACTGTTATTCTGGGGTAAAAATGCAAAGGAAAAATTACCAAACTGTGAGAATTAATTCACTTTGATTTTATTTGAAAACTTCTAGATATGTTCAGCAGTATTCCTTAGTGTAACCCTCTTGTGAGTTTAGTAGCAGGATGAATGGAATAATTCACCTTTCAACGTTATTTTTGTTGTCATTCTTCAAACATTAAAAATGATTAGGATCCATTATTATGCTATTTCCCCTCTCCCCAGCCCACCTCGATGTTTTATTCCCACTTGCTTCTTAGAACAGGAGTTCTTTTCAGATTTTGCATTTACCATAACTTCATTCTCATCTACTTTTCCCTTCATATACTTTATATAATTCAAAGTCTTTTTCCTTAGCCATTCACTTGAAACGTGAAATAGCTTTTTGAGATTTGTCTGTCATACACTTTGCAAAGGTATTTTCCCTGTGACTTTTCAAACAGAACAAAACCCTGCTTAGTGATTCATATTAAAGTCTGAAATATCAGTAAGATTTGACCTGTCCAAATCAGGCATGCTGCCTTCTTTCACCCTAACAAACAAGAGCATATTAATGATGTAATGAACCAATAAAGATGAATGCCTGATTAACTCCAAGGCCAGAATTAATTACAAGAGAAGCAGTGGTTCTTACAACTGTAATTAGTACTTCTAAATGATATGGGTAGTCAATGAATCACTCAGTTCTGATATACAGTGTTCAAATATTTATGTTAGCAAAATCTTGTTTATACAAAATCGTTTTGCTTTCCAGTGATCATAAAATTAAAATCTGTATTAAACTATATTTGCATTATTCATTTTTGCATGATGGTATCTGATTGTGTGTATGTTATATTATGCATGTGTCTATGTAAGTGATCATTTGTATCCATGTATGCTAAACTTCTCATTCTGGATGTGGTTATGTGTCACACACATACACACACACACACGGTATATGTGCTTGTTTGTGAGTTGTATGTGTATGTGATGTATGTATGAATGTAAGTGTGTGTGTGTGTATATCCTATGTTTGCTCAGAGGACAAAACAAGTAATTGGGTGCCATCATCAATCATGTTCCACTCTTCCATTTTCAGGCAGTCTTTTGGCGAACTTGGAACTTACGTGTTTTTCTAGACTGGTAATCAGCAGACTCCAGCAACCCTTTCTCTCCTTAATGCTGGAGACACAGCTGAACCTGCAACCACACCTGCTTTTATCTGGTTACTAAGATCTGAACTCCGCTTCTCATACTTGCATAGTGCTCTTAACTGTGTGCCGTCTCTCCAGCCCCTAAACTACTCTTGGGAATTCCATCCCAGTCCTCAAATCATTCTTATTAAAGCCACTAGTGTTTCCTTACCGTAAAAATTAATGATCTTATGTTGTTCCAATTGATCTCACTACGATGTTACAATTGGTGGCATTCGACTTGTTTTCTCTGCTCTTGATTCACATCCCTCTGCATTCTATG
>JAQHUG010000274.1:1082294-1094116 GCA_028555095.1 Dicrostonyx torquatus | reverse complement strand
CCCCCTTACCAGCTGCAGCACTTGGGAAAGTAGGGCCTGAACCTGACTTGGGCAGCACTGTTGGTGGAGGTGAACCAGCCTCACTGTTGTGAGCATGGGATAGCCTACCTAGCATTTACTGAATCACTAATTTATCAATTCAATGGCCACAAAACAATGTAGTATAATTTTCTTATTCTTTCTATTATTTATGTGTTGTTAATGAAACACTTATATTATTTAAGTTGGAATTCTACCCACCCAACAAGAAAGCTAGTTTATCAATACATTACTGATGAGAATAGTTCTGCATATCCAATTTTGCTCAAGTTGTTATTGATCTAGAGCTGTTTTTTTAAAATATCTCATTTCTTCACATAATGAGATAATATCAGTGTGGGCTGATCTAAAGGGTCTGGGGATCTGTCTTCTAAGTACAGGACAGTCTCTGCTTTCACAAAGCTCCCCTTTGAGTTGATACACCACCTGGTGAAGTTGTGAGATGCTATGGTATGAAGCAAAGCTGGCAGATCTCTTGAGTGCTTTTTTACGGAAGCTCAGTCAATTATTAGTGTATCCATGTAGACAGTATCAGCAATTCAGACTGTTTTCATATGCAAATTTGCTTTCATCCTCATCCAACACTGAGTTGTTCTATTTATCATTGTGGAATAGCTCATAAATTTATTTTGTTCCTAGTAGCGTCTTTCTGTTACTGTATGCTAAGTGTTACTTATTTGAGGGCTCTTTTTCTTGAAAGTTACAGCTTGGAGATTCTCTACAATTCCTCCATTGTTACTTAGTTAATATTCAAGTAAAATTTACTGACAGTAAATGTAGCAGATAAGGAGAAATCTAAACCTGAGACCCTGGACAAGACTATATCTGTGGTCTTCAGCAGCAGCCAGGGTCATCCTGTGACCTCATTCCTGGGGTGACAGAGGCCAGGCAGAGACAGCACATGTTTCTAGACAAAGGTGTCACCACGTCCCAAGTCTTTAACCTTAGGGTATTGTTAGAGAAAGTTTGTCTTATTCCTCTCTGTGGTTTGGATGCAGTGTTCTGTTTAATCAGCATTTACATGATATTTCTGCTTCTAAGAAAGTGAGTTTTCTGCACCTTCATTACCCTCATTATTTTATCTTTGACAAGATGCTTTCATATGTGGGTGGCTTAACTGACCTTGTTGTACAGTAGAGAATCTAGATTTGCTTGTTGCCATGGTTTTCTTTTCTTCATCTCCACCTCCACCACCACCACCACCACCTCCTCCTCCTCCTCCTCCTCCTCCTCCTCCTCCTCCTCTTCTTTTTGTTATTAAAGACAGTGTCTTTCTGTTTAGTTATTGCTGTCCTGGAACTCACTTTATAGACCAGGTTGACCTTGAACTCACAGATCTGTCTGCCTCTGCTGCCAAGTGCTAAAATTAAAGGTGTATACGACCACCTCCTGGCTAACCAATTCATTTTTGTTGTTGTTGTTGGTGGTGGTGGTGGTTTGTCATGGACCGGCTCAGGGGAGCCCCTCAGACCATGGGGAAATCAGGGTCTTGGTACCAGGAAGGCACAAGTTAGGCAAATGACAGACAGACACAACACATAAGAGAGTGGTTTGAATCTGCTGCAATTTTACTGAATTCACGTTTTCATTATATAGTATTCAAACAAAGAACAGAAGCAAAAGGTCACATATCCTTAGTTGGCACAGTATGTGAGTTTCTTTTTAGTCACATCCGCGATGAGTAGGTGTTTAGACATAATGCGTTCTTGGAAAGGGAACACTCATCCTAAGGAACATAAACATTAGGCAAGTGGGTACAGCTTATCTAGGAATAGAAGGCTTCAATTTCCAAGTTGCTATGATGGCCCTTCTTACTTCTTAATTCTTTCTAGTGACTCTCTGCATCTGTTGAAATATACTTGTTTATATTTTCTTATGTGGCAAGCATCATGGGAGTAGGGATCTAGTAAGTCTATCTTAAATAATTCTGCTTTTGTCTCTCATATAAAACAAACTTATAACTATCATCCTCAGTTCTTCCTGTAAATGAAGTCATTTAGGGACTCAGTTGTACTCCTGGGTGGTTCCCATCATATATCTCTTATTTAACTTAACTACTCCATGATCCTTACCTGTTGGAATGCTTAATCTTGTAATGGATATTCCCTTAGCTTCTGTGTATTCAGAATGAGGATATTTTAATAATATCTGGATTTTAATCTATATTTTTCCCCATTACATCAGGTCTTTACTTAAGAAAAATTCCTGATGCTGTAAGGAATTTTACTACTCCCTTTACTGATCTCTTATTGCTTACAACCAGAATTTGCACAAGGGCTTGAAACACTGGAGACATCTCGAGTACTATTTTAGTATCCAAATCAAAATTATTATTTCCAGGAATATCAGGGGGTTCTCTGGTAAGATTATGTGCTTGGCCAAGTACAGTATAAAGCGTTATTAGGAAGAGAATAGCAAAGGCAGTTGGACCATCTATGATAGCAGTGAGAACATGACTTGAGCTTATTACCATGGAACACTGGAGGCATAGCCCGAAAGCACGAACCTCCCCTTACTTTCCCTTGTTTTTTGAGCCAAAGGCATCATTGTCACACAGGCGACACCGTTGTGGGTGTGGCACTTTTTTTTTGTCTTACAGGCTTTCTATGGCTGTGATAAGATACCATAAGCTTTACTTTTGCTTACACTTCTACATCATAGTCTACCATCAAAGGAATGAAGGACAGGAACTCAAACAGCACAGAAACCTGGGAGCAGTAGCTGGCAAGCATTGCTTTCTAGTTTGTTCCTCAGGACTTTCTCAGTCTGTCTTAATATACCTGCCATGGTCAATTGCCCAGGGTTGGCAATCCCATTTCTTCAGTCATCAGTTAAAATGTGTAATAGAGGCTTTTCCACTAGCTATCTGGTGGAGGCATTTTCTTAAGTGCACTGCCCTCTTACAATATTCCTCCAGCTTATGTCAAGTCATCAGAAAACTAGCCAGCAATTATGGAATAAGAAAACCTGTGACTTCATTCATATGATTTTTATGTTTTTAGTATACTGATATATGTGTCAGGGATCTTCATGGGATTAGTTGAGTCTTTTATAGAACAGTATTTGTAATATATAAATATTGCAATGTACTGGTATGTAAAATACTCTACTCACTGATGTTTGCTTTGAAAACATTTTACCTGATATCTTAATGGGGAGAGCATAATAGAAACTTTGTCGTTCCCATGTGATCTCATTATTTCTCAGACATTCTTCCTCCTTCATTTGTATTTATCAGTGAATACAGAAACATTCATTTTAAGGATGTTTAAGAGGTGAAGGAGAGAGTTTGTAAAGAATGGAAAGTTTGGGTAAGAAGGTAAAAAAGTAAGAATAAAATCATAGATAAAAACTGAGGGGATGATGCTTTAAAATTTGAATTTTCTAAGGTAATACATGTGGTCTAGAACTTGGTAGACCCCTTTATCTTGAGAAACTCAGACTAAATCCTTAACAGACAGCTGCCAGTAAAGATGCCCTTCTACTGACAGCCTCAGAAGAAGCCTCATGATTATTGATAAGACAAAACATCAAAAGTACCTATTCTTAATAATTTTTCTGAATGCCCGAGAGTTCTACTCACAAGAGTGAAGATGGTTTTAGCATATGGCCACACTACATGTAAGGGTACACAAATACATTCTGAGCTTATATGTATGCTCACATTATTAAACTGAAATGCACAACACTTCATATTTATGAATGAGAAACCTGCACTTTTATTTTTCACACATCTCTGCTTAGCTTTTCTCAGGCCTTGAGTTTCTCTCAAAAGGCCTAAGGGCTACAGATATTAATCCTAGAGAACATTTTTCATAGAAAAGAAGATATTAAGGGAAAATTTATCTATTGCTCTTAAAAACTTAATTATACTTTGTACAGTTTAATATCTTAAAGAGTGAGCCTTTCCAGTTAAAATGTTTATATGTTTGGTGATATATGCAGCAACTGATTAATAAAAGAGGCTCTGATTTCTATACCCATTTCCTGAATAATATATAAAGAACTGCTTCTGTGGGAAAAGAATAGTCCTTTGGTAAATTACTCATCAAGGCAGAAAGACGTTAAGAATATTATTGCTATGGTGAAGAATGTTAGTATTTTGTATAACATAGAGGAGTTACAATATAAATTAAAATAGAGCCTTTTAATTTATTTTACTATGCTTTCCAAAAGTCACCTAAGATACACAGCATTTTTTTTAAACACAACCAGAACCTCAACACATATATATAGCATTTACATAACAAATTATAGTAAATTATACATTTAATAATGGTCACTCCAAGGTTAGAGGGAATTCTGTGATGTGTCACCACCTTCAAGAGGCACTTCTCCAGTTCTAAGAGTTGTAAATGCTAGTTCTAGCGAACTTCATTTAAAAATATTTGCCTGTCCCAATTTTTTACTCTCCTCCTATGAGATTGACTAGTTCATTTTTGAATAAAATTTCTGCTACAATATAGTCAGATGTATGTTTTGCCTGTTATAAAATGGAATATATACTGAGGGATCTACTGGGATAAGCCAAGAAATATGGGCAGGGAGGGACCTTGGGTGGATAGAAATGGATTTTGAGAGGCTGGACCAATGGCCAGCACTTCATTGGAATATAAGTAACACACTGGCAGAGAATAATACTGCATGCCAGTAGGTAGGCTTGGAAGATGAGAGGTAGTGCTGACTTCCACAACATGAAAGTCAAAACTAAAATACTAAGAGTTCAGCCAGCAGAAGTAGATTAACCACATGAAGCCTGAACTCATAGAAACTGACTATGTTTTGTGGAGACAGAGATAGGTTTGTTTCCACAAAGATAATGTGAGAAAGACACCCTTGGAAATCAGTTGTGGCCATAATTCATAGCTGATACAAAGCAGAGATAACACTGATATCTGGGGTTCTGAAGCATCTCTGATAAAATGAGAAACGTGCAATCCTGAAACAATAGAATCTAAGAGAATTTATGGGAGGTCAGTGTAATTGTCAGAAAGCACTAATATATTTAGAAATATGTATAGGTTTGATACAATATGGCTACACAAAAAAAGACAGGGAATTGATGTACAGTTACTCAATTTATTAAAGTCAAAAGACAGAAGGTTGATCCAGAATAAGGAAGTTAAAAGTTATCTTAGTCAGGGTTATTATTACTATTATGAAACACCATGATGAAACCAAATGGGAAAGAAAGGGTTCATTTGTCTTTCACTTCTACATCACATCCATTATCAAATGAAGACAGGACAGGAACTAAAACAGAGCAGAGCTGTTGAGGCAGGAGCTGATGCAGAGGCCATTGAAAGAATGCTGCTTCCTGGCATGCTCCCTTTGCCTTGCTAAGCCTTCTTTCTTATAGAGCCCAGAACTATCTGTTACAGTTCCTATATGTTTCCTACTTAAAACACTGGATTTTTTTTTCAACAAGAAATAATCAGCAAACATCTGGAGGATGAAAGTAAAGTACTTATCACTTCAAACTCAGTTAGGCCTTGTCTGAATAGTCTTACCAGAAATGCTATTTAGATTTCAGAGCTTTTCAGAATTTTGTTGTTTATGGAAGAATCAAATTGTATATAGACGATATGAAAATGTAAATTTTGAATCATTGAAAATATAATTTTTTGTTAATTTTTATTAATTGTCCAAAATAGTGGGCTTAATGATACAGTTTTATAATTATAAATAATATTTTATTTTTAAAAATAAATTTAGATATATTTATAAATATAAGTGTATGAGCATAAAGTGTATGAGCATATATTGTATGCTGATCATATTTTCCCACACTTTTATCTCACCACTTTCTCCTTCTTTCCCATTCCTTATCACTGATAGTCTCCTCTCAATTGTGTTCAAAATCTTCTAAGTTCCACATATAAGAGAAAGCATGAAATATCTATTTTTAGGAATTTGAGTCATTTCACTTAAGGTGATGATCTCCACTTTATATATTTTCTTGATAGTTGCATAATTTTGTACTTTATGGCTGAATAAAATTCTATCATATATGTCACAGATACATTAGTTATCTCTTGATGCTAGGTTGGTTTTATGAGTTGACGTTTGTGAATTGTGATATAGTCATGCATATATCTCTGTGTTAAGCTTTTGTAGATTCTTCTGGACATGAACAAATCAGTGGTATAGCTGTAACATAATATTCCAAATTTTTAACAATATTATCTTCTTTAGTTGAAAGTAGATACTTCTCTCATTTAATAAATCCAGACCACACTTTCCTATCTCTTCACTCCTCCTTGCTCCACTCCTGCCTCCTCCTCCCCCAGATCCACTCCTCCTCTATTTTCCTTCAGAAAAGAGCATGCCTCCCGTCGCACCATGCCCATCTGCCATACACGCTACCGTATAGCTTGTGAGCCGGGCAAGGGACTCGAGATTGAAACACAGAAAGATACACGGACAGAGAGACAGAGCCACGGGTCATCCTTGAAACAAGAATGCCTCCTTTAGTGTGTACCAAAACCGCTTATATAGAGATCCTTAACTGATGGCCACACACCAGCCAAACCCACCAGAAGCCACTGTCCTGCCGTCAGGAACTCCTAAGGGTCTAGTACTCAGAGCAGCTGCAGGCTGTCTTATAGCAGAGGAAAACAAGTTGTTACAAGAAATTCAGGATCTGGGGGTTCACTGCTCCCAACAGCCTTCAAACACGACAAAACACGATACAATAAAGCAAGGCAAAAGCCCTCACACTGAGGCTAGACAAGGGAAGCCAACAGGAGGAAAAGGGTATCAAAGGCAGGCAAAAGAGTCAAAGACAGACCCTCTCACATTGCTAGGAGTTCCACAAAAATACCAAGCTAACAGACCTAGAATATGCACAGAGAACCTGGTGTAGAAGCTTGTAGGCCCAATGCTTGATGATTTGGTCTCTAAGAACTGGAGTAATTGATTCAGTGGAACAGGTTCTCCTGGTGTTCTGCATCCCCTCTGATTCCTACAGCCTTTTCTCATTCTTCTGTTGTGTAGCTTCTGTAGTGGCTAGACTAGTTTATACTGCTATCTTCAGTGCATTAAGGTACCTTCCCATCCCCAAGATTTCCAGTTTCTGACACTTCCATGAAGATGAATATTTTGCGTGGGTCAACAGAGAATTCCAGTTTTGATTCACATTAATATATAACTAAACTGTAGAACAGTGTTTGGATGTGTTTGTTGGCTATTTGTAAGTCTCCATTTGAGGAGTTCATTTCTCTCTCAACAGTTGGATCATTTGTTCTTTTAGCTCGTCTTTAATTGTGGTGTTCTTCTATTTTAACCAGCTTAATAACATTTACTGCTGTTTTATTTTAGTGACTTCCTCTCTTTTCTTTTCTGAAGATTTCCATTCTGTTTTACAAAATCCATATATCATTAATAAATTTCATGCAAATATTGAATTTACTTTCTTCACTCATTTACTTAGTTGTATCCTACTTGAGTAATTCTTTCTTTTTTAAATTAGACTTGAATTCTTTGCTTGGTAGTTCATGATTTTTGATGTTTTGGTTCAGTTGCTCGATCTTTCTTTTAAAAGACGTATACGGTACTGTGGAAGTTTATTTGAGACACACAATAAAGGGCACAAGGTTACAGTACCGGAAAGGGCTCCTCTGTAGATGCAGGCAAGCCAGGCAGGTTGGCGGTCCGCGCAGAGAGAGAGCTCTCTGCCTGGGTTGCCAATATTTATACCCCTCCTGGGAATTGGTGATCCAGCCCCCTTGGGGGTGGCAGCAGGGTGTGGTCACAAGCCAAAGGACCACACCCCTTCACGGTACTGTTTTTCACAATTCTGATATTCTTATATTGCCATTTGCACATTTGTTGGGATGAGTTTCTTTTTTAGTTTTATAATGGTGGTGTCTCTGGTCAGAAGCCTTCTCTTCAGACCCAGTACTGCCTACTACACAGAGGAAAGAAAGCCAAACTGAGGCAACAGCAAGTAAAAAGCAGTCTAATATTTAATTACACACTAAAGATGGAAGACAAAAATCCCCACAAACAATAAGCATTAAAATGATCTATGATAATTAGAATATAAATTTGAAACTTTAAAATCAATAAGCTATCAGTTTTAAATATTGATAATGTGTAGGCTCAGGGATAGTATAATGCACACACACATACATACAAGATATGAAAGGTTAAGAAATGCATGGGAAGAAGATATAATTAATAATAGTGAAGGTAACTAACGAAACAAAACAAGCCCTGCTTATAAGGCCAGTTAGTACTTTTGTATGACTGAAAAGATGGAGAGCAGTGAAGCTTCCACAATCAGATTTTTCATTTTATACTTTTTTACATGTCTATGTTGAGATTAAAAGTTTATTTTTTATATCTAAGGCCTAAACAAATGATATTTGAAAGGGCTATTCAGAAGATGAGCCCCGATCTACTCAACGTCCAGGAATCCTATCAATCTGTTAGACTGAATTTATGTAAGATTTCTCTATATGCTGGCTTTACAATCCAGCAAACAGAGGAATTGATCTATACCTGCTGCTGCCAGCTAAAACTGAGAACTCGTGTTTGGAGGCTACCTCACAGAAGAGGTGTACTGTCAGGTGTACATGGATATAGAAAACACACAAGCGGGGGCATCCAGGATGTAAAACACAGTCATAACAGAGTAACATGTGCCAGTGAGGTGTGGCAGAAGTGATTAGTGATTGTGCATGCTCTTGACTGTGTTAGTCTCTGCTTGCACCCATGTTTACAAATAGATTGCCTTTCTATTCTTGCTAGATGTCAGTCATGCTTACCCCAAGCAGTCACTACTCTTTCACTCTTTCAGCAGTGCAGCCTATATTTCTCATGACATAGACCTATGTCTGATATCTGGTTGTATGTCTTAGATATTTTTGAGCTTACACTGAATCTGGCATTGCTCACTTTCCCAGCCAGTGGAGAGATAATGCTATTGGGAGATTGGAGATACAGATCTGTGGTACTTCCGCATCCTATGGCAAAATGTTTTCCTGTAAGATCTTTCTTACGATAGTTTCCCTCCACAGTAAGAGAACAAGCCTGGAATAGTGACCGCTTGTTTTCTGAGTTACAAATCTATGATTTAATTTCTTTTTACAGAATATTAGATTATGCATTTTTAAAGTTTGCCTTTGCTTCAAGCTCTGCTGGTTGGATTCTTGTCCTTTCTGCCTTTGTCATCTAACATGATGTTTCTTTCTCAAACCTCAGCTTCATTATTTCTGCATTTCAGTGGATTTTGTTTCTTTCTGTTGCCCATTTTTGATATTACATGTGGCTCACTTATCCCATAAACCATGTACTTGATGCTTACTTTCAGGTATTGGAAGGTGCTGGTGGTTGTTTCTAGTCTGCATTTTAAGTAGAAATTTTTAGAGTAGGAATGCAAAGTCCAAATTATAGGAGCTATGCTAAAATAAATATATATATATATATATATATATATATATATATATATATATATATATATTCCAACCCCTAAGGGAATAAGTGAGAGAGTGAAGGTAGGAGTGTGGGAGTTGGGGAGAGATGAAAAGAGATAGGAATAATAACAGCATTGTGTAGTTGAGCCTAAATGGAAGGTATATCAGAAGGAAACATCAGTAATAAAGACTGTCACTTTTAACATTGCTATTTTGTTCATCATGGAACTTTTGCAGTAATGTAGCTTAAAACATCACATTACAGTAATTATGTAGATTAATGTGTGTGTCTTCTTATATTTCATGTCTAATGCAAGTGTCTTACTCCTACCATTCTAGGCCTATTCTTGTATCACATGGTCTCAGGAGCTTGACTTTATATCAGCTTGAACTTTAGCAGACACTATTGTAATAAACATATTATTTTGACTCCATTATGAGGAGAGCCAGATATGATTAACATTCTTATGATATAGATACAGTAATCCACTTACTAGTATATTTCAGGATTATGTTATTCTCATGCCCTATGTTAGAACATTGTTTTAACAATGTTCAATTTCATCAGTTCATGAAAGGTCACATTGCTCTATCTCCATAGTATGGTATTAACTGGACTACATGAAATAGAAGCTATATATTGCTGTTGTTTTTTTAATATATGAGTAGTTCAGAGGTTGAGAAATAAACTTTATATAGAGGGAAATAGCTATCTCAGTGAAGTTTATAGTAATCCATGGCATATATACTAGTATTATTATATTAATTATAATAGTAAATCCAAAATACATTAGAATTTAACATGTCTTTTATCTCTTACTACCAAATAAATAAATAAGCAAAAAAGATTAATGGTGATATAATAAAATGGGAAGTCATTAGCTTTGGATTCAGTTGAACATAAAGGAAAAGGACTTTCAGAAAGTTCTGGATGTTTGTGATGAAAATAATTCTACCAAAATTATACCCTTACCTGAACAGTATAACATATTCTATAGTGTTAGATGTACCTATGGTAGATAAAATCACCTTGCAGAATTATGTCATGACCTAAATGCTAATTATAATGTGGACACATTAGTGTTCTGGAAGAAGTGTATGCCATCTGTAGCAAAAAAAAATGATGCCCTATTAAATAAACAGCTATGACATGCTAGGGGTCTGAATAATGACAGAATAACTAAATGGTTATCCAGTACACACAGAGCAGGGTTCGGCAAAACTCATCTATTCATAGGTTGACCAGGACTAGCAGCAATTAATCATGCCAGCATCAGTCATGAATAGGGCCAGAGGGCACAAATAAGCAACACGAGGAGGTGGCCCAGATTCCATGCCATCCACCACTGTTATATTGGCACATCTCACTTAGCACTTAGCATGTACCTGCTGTGTATGAAGAATGTGTTCTGAATTTCTAATGAAAGAGGAGAAGGTTAAGCTTAAATCACTGGTAGCTTGGTTTGTTGTCTCAGCCATAAACAAATGTAATCTGACACAAACTAATACAAGCATCAGTCTGAAGACAAGTTGTGTGAAATCATCTTAATGATTATAACATGGAGGGGTAGATATGCTTCTAGAAGTCAATGAATGGATAGAATATATGACCACTGCTTTAAAAAAAGAAAAACTTTAGAACTGGGAAGCATATATTTCTGTGGAAGAGATAAGTATACAGCCCTTTAATACTGGGAATACTGGTTGTCTACAGTAAAATCATTAAAGAAGGAATAATACAGGATGTGGAGGCTGGCTGGCACCATTCCAATTTTGGTATCAGTTGCATAGTTTTCACAGATGGGAACATAAACAGAATAGTGGAAGAGATGCTTATAAGTGGGTTAAATTATATTAATATTCACTCAGCAATGGATCTAGCTACAGCTTCTGATCAACACATAACCTAATGGGTCTCTAATATGATGTTGAGCACTTAACAAATCACCTTTCCTTAACAAGGAGTAGTTTCCTGGAGAAGTGACTTTACTTCATCCTTTGTACTCAAGAGTAAAAACAATTCATCTTGTCTTTTATTGATAGAATACAATTATGTATGTATGTCTTCTTTATAGGGTCTTATTCAATATGTACTATATAATGTGTTACAGATTTCTTGCTTTTTGAACTCAGAATTCCCTTTAGTCTTATTTTGGATCAAAGAGTGACTGTGAGGATATGGCCACTGGTCATCGGCTCTATCAAAGATAAAATCATGTATTCACAAATCAATATTGATAGGAATTGTCCTATACAACATTATTTTTCTTCTTTTCCTTTCAACTTTGACCTTGTTTATAAAATAACAAAGAATAAAGCTGAAAGTTTTTTTAGAGACAAGTAAGCAAAGAGAGAATTTCTATT
>JAQHUG010000274.1:1029636-1051834 GCA_028555095.1 Dicrostonyx torquatus | reverse complement strand
CTCTGCTGGAGCCCTGCAGGTTTATGCTGGACTCTCCTTTGTCCAAGGTTCCAGCCCTGCCACAGGCCAATTTCCAGGGGAAACCTGGGCCTCCGTCAAAGGGGAGCCTTGCCCAGGGACACTCTGGGGTGTGGGGTGCAGAAAAGCCGGGGCCAATGTCCCAGCCCTGCAGCAGGCCAATTCTCGCGGGGAACCGGGGTCCCGCCAAAGGCGCGCCTTGCCCAGAGACCCTCTGGCTCAACTGTAGTGTCTTTATTCTAATCTTTCACCTTGAAGTGATTCATCCTTGATATTAAAGTATGTTCCTTCAGTACAGAAGAAGAATGGATCTTGTTATTGAATCCAATCAATAGTCTGTGTCTTTTTATTTGGAAATTGGGACCATGGATGTCAAAAGTTATCAGTGAGCAGTGTTTCTTGATTCCTGTTATTTTGTTGTTGGGGTATAAATTTTTCCACTTTTTTTTATTTGCTGTTCTGAGAGATACTTACTCTTTGCATTTTTGGGGGGTTAACATTATCCTTATAGTGGCATTTTCAGATATGTGTTTGTGGATAGATACTTAAACTATGGCATGTCTTTCATTCTTTATCTATTGTGCTTGGAAGTTTTGGTGAGTATACTAGTCCAGGCTGACATCTGTGATATTTTAGAGTTTGTAGGACATCAAACTAGTCCTTAGGGCTTTGAAAAATGCCACTGAAAATTTAGATATTAGTCTAGTAAGTTTGCCTTTGTGTGCTAATTAATCTTTTTCTCCCTTGTGGTGTTTACTATTCTTCCTTTTTTCTTTCCTGTTTCTTAGTTTTTCATTATGTTTTCTGGGAATTTTATTAACCCATGGTAATGAAACATATATACAGCATACTAAGGGGAATCCCACATCACCTCCTCTTTTCTGTCTAAATAAAAAGGAAGGCTTTAACTTTAACATAGTAAAATTACATATAACAAGACAGGTATCTAGCAAGAATTATAGTTACAATATTTATATCTATTTTGTCTTTCATCATAATTAAGAAAAACTATAGTTATAACTACCTTTTTTCATCTCCATCAAAGACCACAGAAAGATATAATATTACCTAAGTTAACAGAAAGTGCATTGTAAGCAACTCCCAAAACTCTAGAATTGACAGAGACATCTTGCTGTCTGGACAGTCACCCCAAGTTCTTCTGTAACATTGTGGCCTCCATCTTCAACCTACATGCCCATACTATCTGTCTGACTTTTCCAGGAAGCAGGAAATTTCAAAGACAGTTTGGTTTATATTGGCAGTTTGTCAGCCACTTTCTTTTCTGTACCGAAAGAGAATGTCCGGCAGACTCTTTCATGAAGCAAGAACGCTAAAGAACTGTCTCACCTTCTTTAGGCAACTTTAGCAGCCATTTTTCTGTGGGCCCTGCATGTCAAGTTCATAAAGTATACCATCAAGCAGTGCAGGCAAGAGCAGTTTCTTGCCCAAATGGCTAACAATCTCCTTAAGGAACCTCTTCGATGCCTGTCATCCTCTTGAAGTAGATTGGTGCTGCCAGGAGCAGATATGTCTCAGTATCATGAAAAGTCCTAAGTTCTTAAAACATTTTAAATGCCATAGTCTGTACATCTTTGCGTTGTAATAGGTGCAGGCTGTGTTCCCAGCACCTGAGAGGACCGTGGGCCCTTTTGTTCCTTCCTGCCTGGCTCTTGGCCACGGGCCTGCTTTTGGCCCTGGCTTATACTCAGAATAATTACAAACAAACTGTATTCATTTAAATACTGCCTGTCCCATTATCACTAGCCTCTTCTTGGCTAACTTTAACATCTTAAACTAACCAATTTCTAATAGTGTGCATGTCACCACGAGGTGGTGGCTTACCGGAAGATTCTAACCTACGTCCATCTTGGGTAGGAGCATCATGGTATCTGGCATCTTCCCTTCTCCCCAGCCTTCCATTCTGTCTACTCCGTCCACCTAAGGGCTGTCCTATCCTATAGGCCAAGGCATTCTCTTTATTAATCAATGACAGCAACAGAAAATACAGAAGATCCCTCCTACACCATCTTTGAAAGTTTTGAAGAATACCAATCCATCTGAACTATATCTCTGTACATCTAGAAAACCTAACATGGCTACATTATGTATGACTACTAATCTGTATTTCGTAACTATACATTACATTTTTAAATGAGTTGCACAAACACAATACCTTAATCAAGAGCATAAATGTGCATATAATAAAATTGACCTTAAATTTGTATCACTAGACCAAGATCCATACCAATGTAAAGTATTCATCTCTATAGCTTATCCCTTTTTATATGTAAACCAGCATTTATACACAATCATTTAGGGAATTAGGGCATTGTTTCTAGACTAGTTCCTGCTGATTGAGGGCATGGTTAATCATATATTTCATGGAGTATCCCATGGTAGGTCCATCTCAGACAGCAATCCTGAACCTGTCATGGATGTTGGAAGATCTCGGCCATTGCTTCAGGTTGTTTTGTTTGATCAAACCATATTAATCAGTGAGGAATCCACAGCTTTTATCATCTATGGAAAGAAAACCAGGACCTTTTTTCAAAAGCAACATACCCTTAGACCCAAATTTTGAAGTCAAGATATCTTTTAAATACATATATTTGTTTAGATTAGCAGCCTGTACAATGAAATATCTTTCTGTACTTAGTTCATCCACAGTAAAAACTTTTCATAGAAAACAGAATAGTATACATAATCCAGACTTTCTGTGAATTTTCCACCTGTATGTGGTTTATTTTTTTACTCCTTTATTCTACAACTGCCTGTGTTTTTTATTACTTTTAATGTCTCTTTAAAAGCTTTGCTTTGTTTTTTTAAAGCTACTTTTTATAACTGTATGTCTAGAATTCCTTTCAAGCTTTCTCAGGTTTTATATTGATGTAAATGGTTCACATTGGCACCATTATGTAGGCAGAGACTGCTTGTTCATTTCCTAACTACCCAGACCTGAAATAATCACACAGAAACTATACTAATTAAAACACTGCTTCATTTATTAATGTAGGCTTCTTATTAACTAACCCTTATATTTTAAATATACCAATTCCTATTATTCTTTGTATTTAATCATGAGGCTCGTGGTTTACCAGAAAGGTTTTGGATATCTGTCTCCTTTGGCAGCTACGTGACATTTCTCTCACTCTGCCTTCTTTTCTCCTATATCAATACTTGGAATTCCAGTCTTGCTCTATTCTCTGCTGCCATAGGTCCAAAGCAGCTTCTTTATTAACCAATGGTAATAAAACATATTTACAACATGCAGAAGGGAATCCCACATTATGACATGAACTTTAAACAGACACCATGGAGGCATGCTACTTTTTGTTTTAAGTTTTTGTTCATTTTACATACCAATCAGAGTTCCCCTCCTTCCCTTCCTCAATCTCTTTCCTAACTCCTCCCATCCACTCCTCTGAAAGAGTAAGGCCTCCCATGAATACTCTGTCATCATAGAACCTTCATTCAGTAACTGATGGAAGCAGATTCAGATATCCACAGCTAAGCACCATACCAAGTTCCAGGAGCCCAAAATAAGAGAGGGAAGAGAAAATATATGGGTGCAGGATGGAGGGGGTCAAAATCAAGACAGGGAAATCTAAATAGACAGTTGGCCCTACCTTTTGGGAGTTCACAGACTTCTAGAACTACAGGTGGCATTTCTTTTTTTTTTTGACATTTTTTTTTACATTTTTTTTTAATTACAAGAAAAATTTACATTTACTCCCCTTGTTCCCGGCCCTCCCGCTCCCCCCCTACTCCACCGCCCTCCCCCTGCTTCCTTAAGATGGGGCAGGATACCCTGCCCTATGGGAAGCCCAAGGCCCTCCCCCCTCCATCTCGGTCTAAGAAGATGTGCATTCATATAGAATAAGTTCCCAAAAAGCCAATACATGCAGAAGAGATAGGTCCCAATGCCATTATCATTGGCTTCTCAGTCAGTCCCCCATTGAAGTCACATTCAGAGAGTCCGGTTAGGTCATATGCTCATTCAGTCCTGGTCCAGCTGGATTTGATGAGCTCCCAATAGATCAAGCCCACTGTCTCTGTTGATAGGCATTTCTTAATTGAGGTTCTCTCCTCTCAGTTGACTTTAACTTGTGTCAGTTGGCATTAAACTAGTCAGCACATACTGTGATAGGCAACTCCTTCTTTAAGTTATAGAAAGTTTTTCTATAATCCTGTTAAAAGTATTTTCTTTGTATATGACCTGCACTTTTTTCTCCCCTCCCCCTCCTTTTTGTAGATTTTTTCTTCTTATACTATCTCAGATTTTCTGGATGCTTTGTGTCTGTATTTTTTTCTTATTTAATATTTTCTTTGTTCAATGTATCCATCTCCTCTAAGCTGTCTTTAATATCTCTGATTTCTTTTTCTATTTTTTGTAGTTTGTTGGGTTGCCTTGCCTCCTAGTTTCCTGTTGGAATTCCTAAAATGTAAATTTCCTGTTTTACCTAGTATGGGCTTTCCTTAGTGTTACTATTTCCCGTTCATGTCTTAAGCTGTTTTCTTCACTCCATTCCACTGTTTGAAGTTTCATAGATTTCTTTATTGTATTTACTCATATCCTTTTTAAGGATCTTGAATGTATTCACAATAGCAATTTTGAAGTCCTTCTCTTGTGCATCAGCTATATTGGATTTCTCAGGACCTACTGTAATAGGATTACTGCTCTCTAGTGGAGACATACTTTCCCATCTGTTACTATGTTTTTAAAGTGGCGTCTAGACATCTGAATTTGGAAAGACTGTAATTCTGAGTGATGATATTTGAATTTCCCTTTGTTGAGTGTATGCTCTGTTCCTTGGTATCTGTAGACCTCTATGGAACCTAGGAGAGTGTTATAATTATGGACTTCTGAGACTTTCCCAGGTATGGTTACTGGCGTTCCAACGTAGAATGTGTCTCAAAGTATTGAGAGTTGATAGGAAGTAATGAGGACTGGATGAAAAGGGGTGGGATCTGTAAAGGACCACATAATTAGGGAGAAAAGCTTGATTTTGTAGGAGGATCTGCATAGTTTCTTAGGAGTAAAGGCTGGGAGGAAAGAGCAGGAGCTGCAGGTGGTCTACAACAAAGCTAGGGATGTGACTGGGGATTGAAATTAGAGGAGAAGAGGATCAGTGATTACCTGGCAAACAGGGACAGTGAGTTTCCAGGGAGCTGTTGGCTGAGACAAACAGCCACTTAAAAGTTCTTTATTAATAAAAAACACAGATGATATATGAAAATATGAAAAATATCTGATAAAAATTAAAACATGGACATTAGTGAAATTATCATTCTAAACAAAAGAACTGTGTGGAATCATAAACATTAAATTTGGTGCCATTTTTCTTATATTGCTCCAACAGTATTGGCTGGTTGCTAAGGTGATTCTAGAAAGCCTAAAGTAAATACCCACCTAATTAAAATTTTATTCCACTGTTATTTATGTCCACTGGTTTGTCTACTTTCTCCTTCTTACATTATCTAGATTGAGAGACCATGGAAAGAGCAGTGTGAACAGCGATGTTGCAACAAGAATTGCAGGTAATAATTGCAGATGTTCTTTAGTGTTGCCAAGGGATTTGAGAGATTGCTCCTGTAAGTGCTCAGCAATTGCTTCAAAAGGGTTAACCCATAGTTGAAATCATCATTATCATCATCATCATTGAAACTTAAGAAGCAAGGTGATTCTTGCTAAATGTCCATTAAGTAGAGCATAGGGTCTAGAAACACTGTGAATTGTGTAAGACATAATTTTGTTAACAACCAAGGGAAGGACTCAGAGGAATGCCAAGAAGGCAGGAGGCTTCTTTTGCCTTAATGATGGTGAGAATGACTATGCTGAAAGCAAACCTTAATTTTTCTGTTTGGGAGCATGTGAGCGCCTGTTTTGCATGTTACAGACAACTTAGAAATGAGTTTTGCAAAAGCACGTGTATTAATTCAATACCTCTATTTGCATATCCTTTGTATATTTCATTAGCATATATGTCAATCAGTTTTGGACACAGTCATTAAAGTGGCAAAGAGATTCAGATTACAGCAAGGAACTATCAAAATTCCCATGGATTTAATATTGTCACTTGTTTTTAGTCTTACAGCATATGCATGTGGTCATGATTATAAAGAAATCCTTCTGTCATTTTATGAGCAATAAAATTATGAATTATGTTAGTTAAGATGAAACAAATTTTATATTGTAATATAACCATATATATTTAAAAGAATTTAAAAAAAAGACAAACACGTTTGTTGAGTTTTTTAATTTTAAAGGTATCTTATGGATGATTAAACAATAACATTAATTTATTTAATTTACAGATTTACATGTATGTACGTGAATATGACAGTACGCATGTTGATGTCAGATGGCAACTTTTGGAAGTTATTTTTCTCCTTCTACTGTGTGGCATCTATGGATCAAATGCATCAGGCTTGATGTCAAGGGCCTTTACCTTCTGAGCCATCTTGCTTTCCCCCGTGAACTGACTTTCCTTTAATTGTCAACCTATCATAAAATTAAAAGCTATAGTTCTAGACCTAAAAGGAGATTAATCATGATTAATAAGCAATCATTCATAGCATGGTGATCTACCTTTAGCATGGGGTATACTCTGATACAAAATCTCAGCTTTTTGTTTTCTTCCCATTTAAACTAGTTAAAGCTATTTTCTAAATGAGGGTAATAATAAAAGTGAGGAATTTTGATTTTTCTCTCATTATTGAGCAGTGTGTATGCATGTGTGTCTCTGTGAGAACTCATTAGATAATTTTTTTCCAGGTAGTTAGCAACATGTTTGACTGGAAGTAACAGGTCACTGGCTGCCGTCTACAGACACCATTAACTCTTTTCTTGATTCAGTAGAGCACATTTTGCACCTGTTATATAGACTTGTTTTCGTAGTCAAAAGTCTGGGACGTGGAAGAACGGTGACATAATCTTTCATATTATTTTATTGATTAAATGTTAGTCAGTATTCTTACTAGATCATAAATTCCAGCTTTCTATAAGATTTCCCCCATACCTCTTGCAATATTTTAGAGGTTAGTTAATCTTATAACTGCAGAATTCTTCAGGTAGAATTACAAGTTCAGTTAGTTTATTGGAACACCTTTGCATTTTTCTGTAAGATTTTGGAATAAAGTCTATAAAGGTTACTTCAATAACATCTTTTAAATGTACTTCTCAGTGAGGAATTTTCAACCATTTCTGTATAATTAGATCCAATATCACAGTTTCACCACAGTCTAAAAATTGATACAAGCCATCCACAAATGTTGTATAGTTCTATCCGTAGAATATAAAGGTGTGGCACATGCTGACTCTAATGATCTCGGAAGCTTTTGCTATGTTGAAAAGCCCCTGCACAAAGATTTACTAAACATCACACAGGTACTAGGTGTAAGACACTCAATGCATTATTCTCTTAGCAACTGTGTCCTTAGCTCTGCTATAAAGATGTTACACTGATATACATTTATACTCACTTACTAGAGATTCTGTGGTTAATGCAAAGTCTATAGCTTTACCTTTATCTATTTATTTGCAGACATATCAAAATGGAACTAAAATAATAATATAAGCTTCATTGCAACAGAACAACACCTTCTGAACTTGGGAAAAAGGAAAAGGTCATTTATTAGGTAATGTTGCCAAAATTGATCTTTCAAGGTTTGAATCCCTGTCAGAACACAGACATTACATAAGGTCAAAAGAAGGAAATTATAGGAGAGTGAAAACAGGACACACAGAGAGGGAGGAAAAGACAAAATGACAGAATGATTCTACTCTTTTTCTTAAACCCTCAGAAGCCAGGGATAAACAGATAGCATGTATTTAGTCAGGGAACAGAGATAATTTCCTGTAATGAAACAAACAATTGTGTGTGTGTGTGTGTGTGTGTGTGTGTGCGGTACATTTTTGATTACAGTTTGCATTTAGCAACAAGCAGAGCCCTACAAAGGTTGAATAGTTTTTTGTTTTTGTTTTTCTAATTGAGAAGATATTCAGTCTTAGGGTCCCGTGGCTCTGGGACTAAAGCCCAGCAGTTGCTTGTCACTTGTCCTCCTGCTCTTTTGTTTCAGTCCTTCCAGTACATTTGCTTGCTGTTTCTTTAGTCTTTTGTCAGTGTGTCCACTTTGCTCTCTGAACCTTGCCATGCCTTACATCCAGCACAACTGAGGGAGTGCTCAGGCATGTTTTGCATGAGCCCCTGACCTAGGGTCTAGGTTTCAATACCCTCTCTTGGATTTCATATATTTTCTTGGGTTCTGGTATGTAGCACATATTTTGATAGGATAAACATAATTTTGAAACTAGGGCAGAGATAGTTAATATTTTTGAGAACAGCTAGATGTAACAAATTACATTCCATCACATATAATTCTAGTAAATTGAAAAAGTAATTACCAGTTTTGTGGAGGAAAGGAAATGTGTTGGTTTGGCTTCCAATCAAGCAGTTAAAAAAAATTCCGGTTAATAAATGAAATTGTGAAATTAAAACAAAAAATGCAGTGAAGTTCGCAAGGATCCAGGAATGTTAATAGACAGTAACATTCAAATTTGTAATCAGTAGGAGGGCGGAAAATCAGAAGACCATTCAGTCATTATTAAAGAAATAGTTTGTGAATACATTATAGACTAATCTCATTTTCATTTCTGATTGGTAGGTTAAGGGAAGCTATACATAATAAATATGAATGTGAGCTAGGCATCCAACATAGGAATTTACAAGCATTTGAAAGAATGTCCTCTTCTGGGTGCACATGCAGCTTAGACAGAACTTACACAAAGCCTTGAAGGGAGAGGGAGGGTTTATGGTGTCTGTTAGTTTAACAGACTGATGCTAGCAACAGATAGGATAGTTGCAGCCTGACAGCACTTACAGGCCTGTCATGATATCTTTGGGGATAAGATGCAGGAACATACTGACTGCTGGTAAAGGACAGTGAATTGAGGGACAGGGAATTGCTGATTAAAGGATCATTGTCCACAGTGATAAGATCTTGAACCATGTGCTCTGGAGCTCCATTCCTTGAAAACTATACCATTCTGCAGTTTCATCAATTCCTTTTGAACACATAGAAATCACAATGATTTTATTTGGTAGTAACACAAATCTAGATGGGTAGTCAATACAGTGGATGCAAAAAAAAAATGGATTCTAAAGTCCTTGTAAAGAATTACTTGACTCAAATAGAAAGAATTTTAGTGGATAATGCAAAGATTTAATCTCTCATAATACTAAAGGAAAAAAAAATCAAGCCAAGCAAATATCCCAAACCTTACAATAAAACAAGAGTCAGCAGTTTTAATCACTTTGTAAAAAATGATTTTGAGACCATGAATAATTCTAAGATTGACACAAATGAACAAGAGTCTTGACTGTCTCAAATGAAATTAAGATTCACTGATGAATACATGATATAGTGATCCAAGTTAGACTATATTAGGATAACAAATTATGATTTTGGGATTCTTCCTGGAAATGTACTTTACAGTACAAAAAAATCACTTCTTCAGCTGTGTGTGAAGTTACGTGAACAGTATTTTAAGGGGATATCTGTATCATAATATATCTTTGTATAATGAAAGACAGGTGCATGTAAAATTGTTATTGAAGCACCTGCTAATGGTTAGGTATGAAGAGGGTGTCAAGTATCAAAGGTAAGGCCTGAGGGATTCGTGAAGAGGGCACAGCTGATGGCTCACAGGGGGCTCAAGCAAAGAGGATGTCAGGAGGAAGCACTGAGCATTTGAAAGCGAAGCCTGTAAAATGACAACTTTCTGGGAAAGTGGCTTTTAGTCACAGATGTTATCAGTTGAGACTAGACTGCCCAGAGGGAACAACATAATGAAAATGACAATAGGTGAATCGCTGCAGGGAAGCCAGGAATTATCAATAACATATCTTAAATGTCAGAAATGATTTTTCTGACAATGTCTAACTGTGGTGGATTGCATATTATTCTCAATTATCAGAAAAATCATCTCTGACATTTAAGGTACATCTCTCGCAGAAAAGCAATTTGGTCCTATGTCATTTGACAGAGATATATAATCTGTGGGGAGGGAGGAGCCTATGATTTGCAGTGTTTCTTTGGAAAAGAGTGTGGTTTTTTTTTTTTTAGGCTTAGCCGTATGGCCGGTGTCAGTCAGTGGAATACAAATGGATATGATATATAAGACCCTGCAAAATGTTTGAGAACGTGCTTCTGCCATAGGACAGAAGAGGTGAAATCACATGCATTCTTGGTAGTAAAGCAGATTGAACAAAAATAAAATACTGAAATCTTACTGCAGGTAACCGGCTGAAGTACAATAGGAAGGGGACCTAAATTTTCATTGCTTAAGGCCACGAAAAATGAACTTTTCATGACTGATACTTTATATGAAAAATATCTGATTACTCAAATCTGAGAAAGCAACTGTCCCAGTGCACTACGTTGTGGCCCTAGCTGGGATCCCCTTAATGTTCCACAGAACTGTTAAGATGGTTCAGCTTAAAATAAAAGACTGGGGACATTGGAATTGTGTCAAGAGAAAATTGTGTCAACTGCCTACCCAAGTCTAAGAGGGTGTGTTTAGTTGTCTCCAGAAAACAATACTAGAACTAACACATCCCGTATGTTCCAAATTTAAATAACCCACTTATTAATTAGAATTATTTTAAACAGAATGGGATTTCTTAGAGGACTGGTGCTGTATAGATATGGCATGATCATTTCTTTCTGGCATGCTGGGGAAAAGTAACTCCAAGCAGCAAAATGTTGTGCCAAAGGATTCAAGGAATCAGTACATAGTAGTTGTCTGATACTTTCCACATGACTTTGTAAAGGCTTACAGGAAATGGGATGAAATGAAGTTTGTCTTCTCTCTCCAGTCTTTACTGTTCTCAGTTACTATAAAAATTAAACACCGGGGCTCTTTGCTTCTTTTTCTTACTTTGAGAGATTAAGAAACAGCATCAAGTTAGTGAGAACCTTAGAGGATAGTATCAAACAACTGGCCCAATCTTTGTTCATCTTTTTCTGCATATTCATCCTGGAGGCAGGGAGGAGATAATTCTAATCTCACTAACCTTTTCTTATGACCTACTGGTGCAAATATTTCTCATTCCTGCTTCTCAGAGACATAATAATGAAGTGAAATAATGCATGTTAAAGTTTATATAAAACATACAGAGGTGTTAAGAGGATTTGGGTGAGAGGCGATTGTCTAGGGCTACTGCCAAGTTCTTTCTATAGGCCAGACAAAGATTGTACACCCTGGAAAGATGCTCAGTCTAGGAAACTGAAGTGTTAGTTTCAGAGAAGGGGATACTGACAGGCTATGACAGGGAAAGGTCTGGAAACACTTGAATGGTGGCAAGTATCTGCGAGTAAAAGTAGGGAAAATCCAAGAGTACCAGATGGAAAATGAAAGAGATTTGAGGCAGAGGGTAAAAAGCAGCGGCCACATGCTGAACCCCAGAGTGAAAGTATGTGCCCTGTTCACAAAGTAGTAACAGTTACAGATCCTCATGGAGTCTATCAGAGTGAAAACAAGGCATGAAGAGCTCCCATCAGGGTTTTTGGAAGGGTCCCAGAGGGTCTCTGTCAGACTATTTGTAGGACTCCATTTCTGGCCACCCTCTCCCCTCTAATTGGTCAGGTTTGGTCTCTTCCCTTTGATGGGCTCTTTACTCCCAAAGTAAAGAGCTTTCACCTAGGGAGAGGTTACAGAGGTCAACCCTGGGAGCCAGTAGGAAGCCTTTCTTAAAGGGGCAGTCCCTCTTTTCCAGATCATCCCACTTTCCACTGCTCTCCCTTTAGGGGGTACAGAAATGTAGACAATTATATGATCTTTTGTATGTGTATACAATATCTGTGATGAGTATGGGAGTGTATTGTGTGCATGTTGCCTATGCATGTGTGGATGCACAGGACAAGGTGTGCATGTGGTGGTCAGAGCGTAACACAGGGTGTCACAGTCATTGCTTTCGACCTTTTAAAGACAGGGTCTCTCTGTTACTCACTGCTGCATAAGCTAGACTTTTTGGCCCACAAGCTTCTGCAGATTCTCCTGTCTGCCTCTTATTTTGACACAGCAGTGCTGATATTACAGACTGCAGTATATTGGTTGGCTTTATGTGGGTACTGGGGACAGGATCTCAGGCCTTCATGCTTGTATAACAAAGAAGTTACCCACTGAGATATGCCTTCAATCCATTGCTACCTTCCTAATCTGAATTGTGCCTCTCATCTCACTATGGACAACAATTCTCTAAAAAGGACTAAATCTTAACAACAGTGCTAATCAAAGAAATGGCCACCCTATGTGCAAATACAAGTGGGAATTTTTTTTCTGAAAAAAAATCCATATCAGGATCTGTCAAACTATAACTTGTCATTTCTTCCTACCTGTGAATTTTCCTTTGGGAAAAGGCAATTACTTAGTCACTGAAACTAGGCAATTAGGAACTGTTTAAAATATTATCTGTTAGTTCACTATAAAGTATATTGATGAGAAAAAGATTTAATGCGTATTTGCCACTCATTCAAGTATTCTCAGGATCATCATTCACATAATGATTTGTGAAAAAAAGTTGAAGGCAACAGTGGGTTGATTAATAACACAAAATTTGATGACAATGTGAAGGCAAATAAATGACTCTAAAGAAACTTGGAAAAATTCAAGGTTCTCATAGGAATTAAAATTGATGCTAAACACAGGATTTTAAAAGTAATGCAAAGACACATGTATGAAGAGACAAGATGCTGGATGTATGGTAATGTTTGCACTGCTCATGTTCACTCTATGCCATGTGAGCGGTTTCTCACACTTGTCATCTCTTGGTGTCTTAAATTTGTGTGGGATGCATTAAAAACATTTAAAACCTGTAACTTACAAAATGCCTTGTTTATTTCTTACAATCTATAGGCTTGGGACTCAATGATCAAGACAACAACAGAGATTTTTGGGGAAAAGGTCTACTATCCAGTAAGGGACGAGAAGCCCTTGCTGACCCTAATATTGTAGAAGGGGTAAGAACTCATCAGACTTACTTTACAAGGTACTAAGTCACTAGTAGAGACTCTACATTTAGGATGCAGTCACCTTTCAATGGTCTTACATTTTAGTACTGTCGCTGAGAGGTATAGATTTTGACACAGTGACTTCAGGTGGACACAGCCCTTCAAACTCAAGTACACAGTTACCACCATTCTACTTCACTAAGTGCTTGTGTAATGTCTTCTAGTCAGTTTTCTGTTTCCATGAAAAAAGCCAAGGCAATCAAGTCCAAAGAAGAAAAAATTACTGTAGCAATTTTTTCTTTGTAGCAGAGGTTTTAGTCCTTCAAGTTATAGAAAGGTAAGATTTCATTGTGCAGAGTGCTTGGTGGAAAGACCAAAGCTGCTCATTTCATGATAGCCAAGAAGAGAATAAGACAGCATCTCAATATCTCATTCTAGGGTACACTTTCAGTGATCAGCCTTCATTTAAGGAGGTCCTGTCTTCTAAATGCTTCACCATCTCCCAACAGTGCCATAGGGTGATAAACAAGCTTGAACAGGTGGCTTTGGGAGACATTTAAAATCCAAAACAAAACACCATATTCAACTTTTCCCAAACTTCATTCTGCTTCTATGCCCCCTACTAATTACCTTATAAATTATCTTACTAATTATTCTTATCACCTTCCTCTCTCCATTTATACTTTAATTTCAAGGGTTTGTTTTAAATGATCCACTATATATAAAACTGATAATCGGGGTTATGGCATGCATTGTGAGATAATATTTATGAATGAGTTCATGTTAAAATCCAGACAGTATGGTGGAGTAATTTGAGCTAATAATGATGGTGAAGAAAGAGTAACTTAGACTAGGTATACCCTTCAAATATCATTTTAACCAAACTATAATATTTGCCTTATAATTCTATATTATAATATTTACTGGATACTTGACTATAGCAATATTGGAGAAATCTAGATTGTCCCTTTAAGTGGATAAAGAGTAAGCACTACAATTATAAAAGGCTTGTTGACTTGTTTTCTTATTCTATTTCAACATGCTACATGGGAGATAAATTTGCTGTTATTGTTATTTTTCTGTAACTTAATCAGTTTTTTCCACCATGGTGTCTATGTGCTATCTATTTTCTTGCACTTAGAAAGCAGCATTTATTTTATTTTTGGTGTGGAATATATACTTTCCATGGGAAATGTACCTTTTGTTGAGACAAGAGAGTTTGGGAGAACATATCAAGAGAGTTTTTTTTAAAACACTCATTATATTCACCTCCAAGTATGTGTAAAAATCCCAAAGATTTATTCTTCTTGTGATAGCAGGATATATAAGTTTAAAAATGGGTTTTTTCTTTGCTGTTTTCTGTATATTGTCAAAGTGGATGTGTGGTAGTGTAATAAATGTGACCAATTTCTTGAAGCTAATAACTAATCTTGAGTGAATCTGAACCGATGCTATAGTCCATTAAGTTCTGAACTATAGTTATAATTTTCTTTAATAGACTCTGATATAGGCTATATATTTTCATTATCATAACCCTGCCGAGGAGACTTAAAGTGGAAAAAGATTGAGGTTTACATAGTTCACACAAAGGCTCCTATGAAAACCAAGAAGTAGTGGATTAGAAAATCTAAACCCACTTTATGACTCTGATCTCCTCCTTAACTATTAAATATGGGAGACTCTCCAACATAAGGCATTTATGGAAATAAGTCATGAGGAAACAGTGCTTGACAACAGACTTAGAAACCAAAAATAAATGGTCTTTAAAGTCATTGTACATGCACACGTTGCTACTAACTAGATTATGTGAGACAGAACAGAAGGTACCCCTACTCAAGGAAAATAGTTTGATTTAATACCAAGCACAAAAAAGCACATTCCTAGTGTTAGCAACACCTTAAGCCTTACTATTTAAAAATTGCTTGTATTGTCGCCACATTTCAAAATGAAAGCCAATAAAAATCATGTGCCCTTTCTTTGCTGTGCAAAGCTTATAGAAATATGTTTGTTTTGCATCTCTGTATTTGCATACATTCCACTCTCCTTGTTTCTTTGATAAAAGTTTTATGGGCAATAAATTATAAATCATGCTTATGTATAATTTATCCCTTTAAATACATATTTTATTTTTTGGCTTTTTTAAATGAAAACCATCTTTAGCTTTGTATTTTTAAAAGATTCAAATTCAATACTTTAAGAAATTCATGAATAAAGCATGTTTCCACCTTAATTTGCATTTTTATAGTGGCTGCTGTAGAACAGTATAGATTTTGCTTTCTAAGTGTGCTCTTTCAAGCAGACACGATTCCCTTAAGAATAAGTCTTGAGAAAATTCACTTGCCCTTCATAAAACATACATTTCATTATCTTCCTATGAATTGGACACTTCCCAACATAGTTGTGCATTTGTGTCTACTCTCTGAACACTGTAATGTCCTCTAGTTCACAGACACATGTGATCCAAACAGAGAATGGCCATTTTTATTCTGTTGAATTGGACAGAGAGTGACCTAACAGGAATCCCAAATTCATTCCACCTTGAGGAATGCAATCTTCAAATTAGACAATTTTTTAAAGTAACAAAATCGTATGGGAGATTGGTTTTTCTTAGCTATAATCTCACTGTAGTCTTGATTTAAAATATTAATGTTGTGTTTTAAAAAGCTATTAGCCCAAGATACATTTATAATTTTGGAAGAAGTTTTATTCATAAACTATAAGTCAACATGCTTCTCAAAATCTTAGATGGGATATACGTAGACAACAACTTATCTAGAATGGCTCATCTAGACATACCACAGCCTACTGCAGAGATAACATCCATTTTCCTCCCTTTCTCACAGCCTTTCTGTAGCACTGGCTTATAAATAAGGAAGGAAATGCATTTACCGTATTCAAAAGCTAGAACTTTGAATAGAGTGTAAACTTGTATATTAACTGTGCATCACTACCCTAACTTAAGAGGATTAAGGTGTGTGATCTCTTCTAGACATTTCTCCCATTTTGTGTATATATATCATACTGCCTTATAGTTTGCCCTCTTTGACAACCATTTCTTCTTTTCCTAGTTACACATTCTTTCTATCTATCAAGGTGTGTCATCTACAAAAAGACACATTAAAGTACTAAATCCTGCATCTAAGAATGTGATTTATTTTTAAACTAGAGTCTGTTAAGAGAAAATCTTAACAATGATTTTAAGTGATGATCTTAATCTAATATTCAGCATGTCTGGAATTCTTACAGCTAGCAGGAATCTATGCACTTAAAAACACACACACAAACACACTCTCTCTCTCTCTCTCTCTCTCTCTCTCACACACACACACACACACACACACACACACTTTCTCTCTCTCACACACACACAAACAAACACACACAGAAAGAGGGAAAGGGGAGTTGGGAAGGATGGAGAATGTGAAGACAGAAATAGCTCAAACATGAATGTAAAACACTGGACAAGAACACCCATGGCTACTAAAAGCTATGGCTGTTACAGTCTTTTTGTTTACATGCAGAGAAAAGAAGGTGTAATCAGTCATTTCATCTTAGAATTATGGTCGTAGAAGTTTGGTAGTAACTTTAAATTGTTTTAAGCAGATTTTGGCATTTTGAATGTCCATCCAAGGAAATTATACAGATTCCCACACTTTTATGGTAAGGTATGTCAAGAATGAGTAATTATATGTATACTCTTAAATATCCTTTGCTATTTTGTTAAACAAATAATAAGAGCAGGCACCTTGAAATTGCTTAAGAAATCATTTTCTAGTATTCAGATTTTTTTTTGAGAAAGTTAAATGACGAGGAAGGATGGGACTTAAGCAAAAGGACACATGGAACATGAAAGAGGAAAAACATTGTCAGTGGCTTTGTCCCTGGGGTTCCTGTATCACAACTCCATAAGATCATTTCTCTATGTATTTAAATGTAGAATGACTCATTTTGAAACCTTTAGGGTTCACCGTAGTGGCTTTATATTCTATAATTTAACATTTCTATTTCCAAATAAGATCATATTATATAGTAGGTAGGATTTGGATGTGAAACTATCTTTATGGTAATGATTGAAGAATTAAAAATAATAAGTTAATGAGATCTTTGGAATTGTGTACATGAATTAAACTGCTTTGGGGTTTTTATGAAGTTTCTTGTACAGAGTGGATTGCTATTTGTTGGTTACTGTACATGCAGTCATCTATGTAGTCAGGGAACTTTAATGAGGACAACTGGTGTAGAGGATGGTTTTCATGGGTAGAAGATAAAAGTTCACGTGGTGTTGGCAGAGGGCTGCTTGATTGTTCCCAGGGGCTCAGACCCAAAATCATCACACAGAAACTAGATTATTTGCAATACTGTTTGGCCAATAGCTCAAGCGTATTTCTAGATAGCTCTTATATACTTTATTATACTAGCTCATCTCCATTAATCTGTGCACCATCACAAAGTCATGGCCGACTGGCAAAGTTTTAGCAGTCTTTGGCACATGTATCTGTCTCCTGCTGCATCTACATGGTTTCTCTCTGACTCTGCCTTCTTTTCTCCTCTATGTACTTGGAATTTCCACTTTGCTCTATTCTGCTAAGCCACTGGCTGAAACAGCTTTATTCATTAACCAATAAAAGCAACACATATACATAAGGACTTCTCACATCAATGGGATTCTTTTCAGCTGCTTCACCAGGAAAGGAGTTGAATGCATAAAAAGGTAGAAAGGGAAGGATGTTGGACTGTCAGTATTTGAGAAGACTGCAGCCAAGAAAGGTCTCTGGGGATTCCCGAGATGATGGGTGATAGCTTGCAGGGGGGAAACGGTGAGACGTACAAATGGCATACTCAGTCTATTTCTTATCCACATCCAGGTGAAGCTAGGTGATATTTAGTTTACAGCTATAATTAAAATAAAAGATGAAATATTTCATTGGTATATAAAATAAGGAACTTTCAATTTACCATTGCAAAGTGTGAAGGATGAGACAGATGGTTGAAATTCACCGAATTTTTATCTATTTTTCACCTTAAATGAACTATTTTTCTGCACCAAAATTGTGTAAATGGCAATGTGATACACACCTGTGATTTCTGCATTGGGGAAATGAAGGCAGAAGGATCAGAAGTTCAAGGTTCTCTTCAATACAACAAATTTGAGGATAGCATGGCCTAGATACTCAGTCTTTTTCTCTTCTCTCTACCTCTCTTTCATTGATCTCTACTAGTGAGAGTAATTTGTAACAGCAATACTAAAATGCATAATCAAAATTTCTTTAGGAAGAATAACTGATTTGATTTGACTAGTACATCATCTTAAATAACCTAGAATTAAAAATGCAAAATATCAGCTGAAATATCATATTATATATTATATATTTGGTCCAGTAAATTTTTTTTTGATATTTCTTAGTGCAATAATTCCAAGAAGAACCTGTGCTATGTGCAAAATTCTCAAATTAGTATGGTATAAAGAAGATAATTTCAGCAGGAATAATGCCATTCAATTAGAATCCCAGTGCCCTGGTGTACTAGTCACATAAAGTTGATTAAATCATTTAATCTCCATGATGAATTAAAATGTCATCCTAGATTTAAGACATCATGTTTCAACAAAGGAAATATTTGTGAAGGTCTATCCTTTTAAGGAATTGATTTAGACAAAAGGACTCTATGCATCTTAGTTACAGGAAATTCTGCATATGAATTTTTTTTAGTTAAAAGCTTTTTTAATTTTTATTAATAAAATTTAAAATTACACTTTCTCCCCATGTCCCAGGCCCTCCGGCTCCCCTACCACCCTTCCTCCCTCCCCCTGCTTCCCTAAGAGGGGGCAGAGTACCCTGCCCTGTGGGAAGCCTAAGGCCCTCCCTCCTCCATCCCAGCCCAAGACAGTGTGCATCCATATAGACTAGGTTCTATATGGAAGCCAATACGTGCAGAAGAGATAGGTCCCTGTGCCATTATCATTGGTTTCTCAATCAGTCTCCATGGGCAGCCACATCCAGAGATTCCGGTTTGGTCATATGCTCCTTTAGTCCTTGTCCAGCTGGATTTGATGAGCTTCCAATAGATCAGGCACACTGTCTCAGTTGATGGGCCAGTCCCTCACGGTCTTGACTTCCTTGCTCATCTTCTCCCTTCTTCTGCTCTTCGACTGGACCTTGGGAGCTCAGTCCATTGTTCTGGTGTGAATGTGAGTCTCTGACTCTATCTCCATCCATCAGGCGAAATTTCTATGGTGATGATCAAGATATTCATCAATGTGACTATGGGACAAGGCTAGTTCAAGGACCCTCTCCTCTGCTGCCCAAATACCCAGCAGGGGACATCCCTGTGGACACCTGGGGTCCCCTCTAGAGACAAGTCTCTTGCCAATCCTAAAATTACTTCCTTAATGTAGATATCTTATTCCCTTCTCCAATATCCGCCCTTCTTCCATCTCTACCCTCCCACTCCCCAAAACTCTCCTCAGTTATTCCCTTCTTCCGCTCCCTCCCACCCCTATCCCCACCCCTACCTCCACCCCCATTCCCACTCCCATTCTTTCTTAACTGACAGTTTGGGCAAGGTTAACAAAATCTATGAGAACGGTTTTCACTGGAGTCTGAAACGGAATGCAAGTGAAATTAGGCCACTTCACCTGGGCCAAACCCTTCCAGTGAGTAAAGAAGAAAGAGAATGATGGAGAAATTAATTCTATAGATTATTGTGCTAACCCTGAATTTATTATCTATGTATACTCGTATGCTTATAAGGAAACTATCATTTTGATCTTTTTGTTATTTATGAAAAGTTAATTCTATAAGTCTACTGTGTGAAGAGAAATAACTCAAGCCCACTTTCTTCCCTATCTTATCTTCATTTCCAAACAAGCAAAGAATTTCTCAATTTTGACAGTAGATTTGGCTGAGTACTCCCCAACATTGGGAGTGAGGGTTTCTTATTCATTGCATGAATTTTAAATTCATGTTCATTATTTGGAATCTATTGTGTGTCAAGAAGAAATGAAAGCAGCACACAATAAAAGGTGTTTCTTCAAGACAAACATTTCAGAAATCCAAGCTGAAGAACACCCTTTTATGATTTACTAAGTTTATCAGTAAAGAGAGGTCCTCACCTCTATTTAGAATTAAATCAATTCTTTTCACTGAACATAATTTTAAATAAACAATCTTTCAGTTTGCTGCCTCAGTTATGAAATGGTTATCTGGTACATTCTAGTGTCTGGATATTATGTTATAAAGCATGAAAACACTTTTGGAATTACAATGAAAACTAAAATAAGAGATATTAAAAGTAATTAACCAAGGGGAATTTGGGAGGGATTCATTTTACAAACAGTTGAGATAATATCAATCAAAGATATTTAAGTCATCGACTAAACTCATATATTTCAGATTTGAAGAAGAAAGCAATTTGAAATGATTTCCATTTTAATGTGAGTGTACTAAAAGACTAAGGAATACACTGATTACTAATTTTACTCTGAAAACTTTCTCTTGTATAATTAGTGTTCTTCAAAAATTGCAGGTAGAAAATAACAGCAATTTCAAAAAAATGACTTTTCATATTATCCAAAACTGCATATTGCTAGACAATAGAAACTTTTCTTGAAAATTTTGCTATATCATTTTCAATGATTTTTACACTGGTTCCCTTTTGGCATCTATTACTTTTTTTTCAGGGAAATATCTTTTTTGTTGTTGTTAAAAGAGAAATTTATAATTACTCCCCATGTCCCCGGCCCTCCTGCTCCCCCACTACCTCTCCTCCCTCCCCCTGCTTCCTAAAGAGGGGGCTGGGTATCCTGCCCTGTGGGAAGCCCAAGTCCCTTCTCCCTCCATCCCCGCCCAAGAAAATATGCATCCATATAGACTAGGTTCCCAAAAAGGCCAATACATGAAGAAGAGATGGGTCCCTGTGCCATTATCATTGGTTTCTCAGTCGGTCTCCATTGGCAGCCACATCCAGAGATTCCAGTTTGGTCATATGCTCCTTCAGTCCTTGTCCAGCTGGATTTGATGAGCTCCCAATAGATCAGGCACCCTGTCTCAGTTGATGGGCCAGTCCCTCACGGTCCTGACTTCCTTGCTCATCTTCTCCCCTCTTCTGCTCTTCGACTGCACTTTGGGAGCTCAGGCCTTTGTTCTGATGTGGATGTGGGTCTCTGACTCTATCTCCATCCATCAGGTGAGATTTCTATGGTGATGATCAAGATATTCATCAATGTAGCTATGGGACCAGGCCAGTTCAGGAACCGTCTCCTCTGCTGCCCAAGTAGCTAGGTGGGGACATCCCTGTGGACACCTAATTCCCTTCTCCAATATCCACCAATATGACTCCCTTATTCCCTTCTCCAATATCCACCCTTCCTCATCTCCACCCTCCCACTCCCCCAAGCTCTCCCCAGTTCTTCCCTTCTCTATTTCTTTATATAAGGAAGGAGTTTGGAAGTCACCATCAGATCAAAATGAGTATAAACATGATCAATACAGAATTATTAAATCCATCTGCTTATTGAAGCAATAAAGCAAAGGGTCACCAAAAATCTCAGAGGAAAATCAACCAACAAATCAACCAACCAACCAACCAACCAACCAACCAAAGAAACAAGCATACAAAAAAACAGAAAAGAAGAAAATTAACCAGATTGGAAACTCCAGACTGGAAGCTCCTAAGTGGAGAAATTTATAGCAACCATTGTAGAAAAGGAAACCTAAACTGTAATTGTTGCATCCTGGTGGATCGGCAGTCATTTTGAAATATATACAAAGCATTATATTCCTCTTTGTACTAAGAATGCTGGCCCCTTGTTCCATCCCTTCCAATTTCAAAATGGTGGACATACCATTTCCTCTATCTCTGGGGCCACCAGGCAGGAGCTGCGCTCAGCAGTCCAACCCAGAGAATACAACATATGAATAGTTTTCATCTGAGCTACAATCAAATCTGCCACACAGAGCACTGTGCAGCCTGAAAACATCTGTGTATGGCTGCAGAAATCCACCATGCTCTCCCACCTGACTAAGCCTGATCCCACTGTCTGCCAAGGCAGGAAGAGCTGAGTCACAGGCATGGTCTCAAGTACTTTCTTCCCTATCCCGAGTGGGCACAGAAACATCCAGTCCCACAAAAGCCATTGAAATGCTTCACAGTCAGAGTTCACACTAGCAGC
>JAQHUG010000274.1:990917-1023658 GCA_028555095.1 Dicrostonyx torquatus | reverse complement strand
CTATCCTTAGTGAGATATCCCAAACCCAAAAAGATGATTATGGTATGTACTCACTCATTAGTGGACCCTAGCCATTAACAAAGGACATTAAGCTTATAGCTCACAAGCCTAGAGAAGCTAAATTGCAAGGTAAACCCAAGGAAAAGCATATATAGAGCCTCCTGGATTTCAGAAGCAAACAAAATTGCCTGGCACAACCTGGAAGAAGGGGAGTGGGGTTGGGGGTGGAGGTAGGGGTGGGGGTGGGGGTAGGCAAAAGGAGAGAGGGAAGGAGAAGGGAAGAAATGTGTAGAGCTTGGGGGAGTGGGAGGGTGGAGGTGGAGGACGGGTGGATATTGGAGAAGGGAACAAGATATCTACATTAAGGGAGTCATTTTAGGATTGTCAAGGGACTTGTCTCTAGCGGGATCCCAGGTGACCGCAGGGATGTCCCTTGCTGGGTATTGGGCAGCAGAGGAGAGGGTGCCTGAACCAGCCTTGTCCCATATCACATTGATGAATATCTTGATCATCAGCATAGAAATTTCACCTGATGGATGAAGATAGAGTCAGAGACCCACATTCACATAAGAACAACGGACTGAGCTCCCAAGGTCCAATCGAAGAGCAGAAGGATGGAGAAGATGAGCAAGGAAGTCAGGACCGCGAGGGACTGGTTCATCAACTGAGACAGTGGGCTTGATCTATTGGGAGCTCATCAAATTCAGCTGGGCAAGGACTGAAGGAGCATATGACCAAACCGGAATCTTTGAATGTGGCTACCAATGGGGCTGACTGAGAAACCAATGATAATGGCACGAGGACCTATCTCTTCTGCATGTATTGGCTTTTTGGGAACCTAGTCTATATGGATGCACACCTTCTTAGGCCGGGATGAAGGGGGAGGGCCTTGGGCGTCCCACAGAACAGGGTATCCTGCCCCCTCTTAGGGAAGCAGAGGGAGAAAGGAAGGGTGGTGGGGGAGCGGGAGGGCCTGGGACAAGGGAAGTAAATGCAAATTTCTCTTTTAACAGTAAATAAAATAAAAGAAAGACTAGGACAAATTCTATAAAAAAAAAAAAAGAACTACAGGAATGATGAGTGCTGGAGAAACAGTCTTCCTCAGGGGAGAATACACCAAGTAGTTATTTTATAACAAATGGTAAGCCCTGAAATCATAGATAAATAACAGCACGTATATGTTCAATATATATGTGTGTTCAATATATTTATTCAAGAAAAGTGGCCTTGAAATTAAACACAAAGGGAGAAGTATTTGGAATTATGAACAGAGGGAGGGAAAATATATAATTATATTACAATACAAAAAATTAGATTAAAAAGTGAAAACAAAGAAGCAGGCATCTATGAATTTTTTTAAGTAATAATTTGTAAGCTGTATAGTGTTTTTATTTTCCCCTTATTACTCATTTCTAATAATCTATAGTTCATAAATAACTGTTAAAATTCCTGTCTTATTTTGTCATAGGTCAGCTTACTATCTGTGAACAAATTTTGGAGAGAAAATATAGGAATCCTCCAAAAATGGAGGTGATAATGGGAAAGAAGAATACACATCTTCATTTGAAACAACAAAAACAAAGACAAGCCTAACATGTATTTTGAATCCATGATAACAACAGACAAGAATTACTAACAGCCTTTTTATATAATACTATGAATTTAAAATAGATAATGGTGAGAACAAAGAGGCAAATGTAAAATGGTAAGGGATAAATATAAGTGATGGATCTCCCTTTACTTTTTTATCCTTCCGAATTTCTTTGCTTTTCAGAAAGTTGGCTGCAAAATTAAAAAAAAAAAACAATATAACAGACTGGTGCAGCACACCAGACACTGAAATCTTCGCTGACTTCTCATTTTGCAAATTTCCTTCAGATGTAAATTGCTATTCAAGAGTCTTCCAGTCATTTTAACATGAGGAACTTAGAAAAGTTATTGCTATGGATCTCACACTATACTCTAGAATAATAATTTTCAAATTATTTTCTCTGGGGCTGTGTGCTTCAGAGATTCTGCATATTTCTAATCCAATTTTCATTTTTATGTATATTTCTGTTAGAAATCCTAATAAAATCAACATTGCTTTCAAAATTGCTTGCTAGTTTTTAACTACTAGAAACTACTGATACATTGTTTCCTCTGCACTAAGAATTCTCTCTTGCAATCCTTATATTATTAAAATACCTAGGGATTATTAAATATACAGTAAAATCAGTTATCATTTTCGTGTCTGACTTCTGAGGCTGAGTGTAGTAGGAAGAAACCAAGATGTACACTGGATTTTGAGGGGTTTGCATTACTGTGTTTTCTATGACCTCACATTGCAAATGTCTATATTCACTGAAATCATGAGACATAAATATTAATTTCTGCAAAAACCTGATACAAATACAATATTATTCTTATTTTTCCCCTTGGGGATTTTCCTGTGCACATACTCATTGCACACAGTATTCATGTCATGAGGACATTTTTTTCTTGGCCTCTACTACCCTCTCTTTTCCCCCCTTTCCCATTCCCTTTAGATGTCTTCATTCACCCAGAATGTTTTGCTTCAATTTTCATGTCACATATCTACAGAATTTTTATGCATCTTAATGAGATATACGATCAACAACTGACAGAAGACACAATATTTTTAATCCTACTAAATTTGTCTAACATAACTTTTTCCACATGCATCCATTTTCTTGCAAAAAAATCTTATGTTTTTCTTCTTTAAGGATGAATAAAATTTCATTGTATACATACAGCACATTTTCTTTATCTCTTCCTCTGTTTACAGATACTTACAGTGATTTCACACCAGATACTATGAACAGCATGACTATAAACAACCAATTGCAAGTAGCTCTGTGATATGTAAACACAGGTCTGTAGGTAAATATTTAGGATTTATGGGATAATTAGGTCACATATTAAGATTTTAATTTCACTAGGCTTGAAATAATTAACAGTCCTTCCAACAATGTTTGACTATTTTCTTTCTTCTATATCGTTAGAAGAAAATGTTATAGTTTTGGGGAATTACATATATGACCACTGTGCTTACATTACTTCCCTTCCCATCTGCAATTTCACCTGTATCTTTTCAATGCCTATCTCTCTCCCAGATCTCTTTTTCGCCTCTCTGTCATCGCTGTCTCTGTCTGTCTCTCTCTGTCTGTCTGTCTGTCTGTCTTTCTCTCTCATTCTCCCTCTCTCTCTCTCACACACACACATAATATACTCAATCCATTTAGCATAGTTGGTGTGTATATATATTTAGTGTTGACCAATAGGGAATGAAGAACCTAACAGAGGGCTTGTCCCTTAAAATATTGGTTTCCCTCTCTCATCAGCCTTTGATGGCCTTTGACTTCTCCTTTAGAAGAAGGTCTTTTGAGATTTCCCCCATGAAGATCAGAATGTTGATTGTTGCTGTTATTGTGTAGTTATTGTTTAGGTGACCATAGTGCTAAACTTTGATGCATGCAGCTTCCCTATCATCTACAGAAGGCACTATCTTACAGAAGACTTTCTAGTTCTCTGACTCTTTCCATGTGTTTGCCCTCTTCCCCAGTGTTTCCTGAGCCTTAGTTGTAGGGTTGAATTGTACATGTTTTAGCTGAACATGGACACATACAATCATTTGTTCATTTAATTTTAACCAGTGGTGTGTTTCTGTGATGGTCTCCATTTTGGATAAAAAGAAGTTTGTTGATGATGAATGAGAGGTACACTTTTCAGTGAATATAAACATAGAGATTTAGAATGCAGTCTAAAATTGCACTGTCTTAGGAAAGAATTCATACTAAGTTTTCCTCTAGGGTCTACGACGTTATAAGTCATGGGTAGATGGCTAGGTTTACAGAACTGTCTGCGAATTCCCTCTTATTGTGTGGAACTTAAGTTTAACTAGATGGCAGTTCATTATTCCCTAAATGTAAGTGACATTGTTGCACCTTTGTGTATATCTTGCCATACTGTTCATTGCTCTGTTTCATAAATTTTACATCTGGGTAGGACTACTAATTGCTATTTTCCTTTGACAGTTTGCATAACTCCTAAACCTATTTGGAGGATTCATGTCACCATAGGAAGAAAATAAATGACATCAAATTCTGTCAAGAATGTGGGGAGACCCCTCTTTACTCTTCATGGGATTGCAAGCAATACAGCTTCTAAGGAAATCATTTGGAGAATTCTCAAAATGCTTAAAGTGGATTTACTATATGATCCAGATCTACCACTCTTTGTCATATGCCCAAAAGATTTGCAATTTTACTCTTCAGATTCTTGCTCTGTTATATTCATTATAACTCTATTCACTATAACTGGGAAATGATAGAAACTCAAGATATGCTTTAACTAATAAATGGATGATGAAAATTTGTTATATATACACAATGAAATTCTCTTTAGTTGTAATTGGATGAAAAAAAAAAAACTATGCCCTGAGTGAGGTAACCCAGAACTAGAAAGACAAACACCATATGCCCTTGCTTTTTGTGGATCCTTGTTTAAAATCTTTAGACGTGAATATATATCCTTGAATAACCACAGAAACCAAGAAAATGGGATCTGAGCCTTTACAATATTTGTTGTTATTTGTTATATTATAGATGTAGGGTAGAATCTCAATGCAGTTCTAATTTACAACTATCAAATTGCAATAGATGGTGAACCTTTCTTTGTATGTTTATTGGCTACTTATACATCACTTAAGAATAATCTATTTCATCAGCTCTCTCAAAAACGTATTTATATTACTCCTTGACAGATGTATATTGTTAGAAAATAGTTTTTCTTAATTCTATAAACTGTCTCTTCACTTAAATTATTTCCTTTTATGGACACAGTCCTCTTAGTTATGTGGAATTCCTTTGTCAAGTTTTGGCAGTATTTCCTGAGCATCTGTAGCATTTTTCAGAAAATCTTCCAATTTTCTATATATTTTTTTAATACTTGAAGAGTTTCTATTTCATATTAACACATTTGATCTATTTGTAATTGACTTTGGACTGGCTAGGAGATAGGATTCTTGCTTCACTTTTCTACCATGTGTATATTAAGTTTTCTAGTGGACCACAATATCTTTCCTACAATCTATGCTTGTCATTATATTTGCATTTTCTTTGAAATCTTTTCTAAAATTTTAAAATTTATTATTCTCTCTCATGTGTGAGTGTACATATGTTCATTATATGTGTGTACGTATATTCATTATATGTGTGTGTACTTATGTTCATTATATGGCTTTACTATAGAAATCAGAGAAAAACTTCATATCTTACTTAGCTTTCTATCAGTAAAGACGTACAGCAGTGGGTGTTGTTACTGAATGCCTTTAATCTCAGTGCTCAGGAGGCAGAGTCAGAAGGATCTCTGAGTGTGAGGCCAGCAGGTTTAACACAGGGAGTTTTAGGACATCTAAGGCTACACAGACAAACACTATCTTGAAAAAAAAAACAACAAGCAAGACATTACAGTGCAAAACAGAAAACATACATATACTTAGCATTGTACAAACTGAACATGTTATAATTAGGAATATATGTATATGCATATATATATGCATGCAATAACAATTACTAAAAAAAGAGGTTATGAATTTGAAGAAGTGGGGACAGGCATATGGCAAGGTTTGGAGAAAGCAAAGAAAATTATTTTAAGTATATTGTAATAAAAAAGATGTTACTGTGAAATTGGTGTTCTTTAAGTGGGTCCCATTGTTGTGTTTTTACATGTCTTGAGTTTATATGTTGGTATTTGTATTTCCTGAGGTTTTCTTCATAGTTGCTTATTATTATTTATTTTGCATATCTATTGTCTTTCTGATGAAGAATTTCCATTGTTCAAATGGTAGTTTGAGGTTTTATGGTTGTTTGAGTGTAGTAGGGTATTATTCGACACCTAAATCCTCAGTTCACATGTTTAGAATACTAGACATCTCCAACATCATTATAATAGTAAGATATTAAATTCAGAAATAACCCCAGCTAGTGGCTACATTCACTATGCGAATACTTTGATGATAAAATTAAAAAGTCACATATTAAATTTCAGGATCTTGGAACAAAGAAACAAAAGAGTGCTGTGTCTATGCAATGGTTACCTAGATTATGAATGGAAGGGAAACAGACTGACTAAAATAAAGCAAACGGTCTTAAACCTACTGAGAAATGAGTTGGGATAGAAAAGTCATATCTATAGAAGAAGGTGGATAATGGAAATTAGAGTCAGGAAGCAAAACTTGTTGAGAATGAAGAGGCAAGAGAGACATGGGGGTGTTTGGATGGGAATTGGAGGGAAAGAATATGGGCTGTGTATAGGGAGAAAAGTGTGGAGCACTTAATAGAATGGGTGTAGAACCATGGGGAGGAATAATAAAATCTAATTGAGAAATATAAAAATGAATGTAAGGCCATTTAGATAAATTGCACAAGAGAGGATTTTTTTTAAAGACAAAATGAAATAAAGAACATAAAAACACAGCATCAGTTACCCTATCTGATGTGATAGTTTTTTAATTCTCCCTTCTCTGTGATGCTGTTGGAAAATACGTGATCAGAGAGGCATAATTTTCAGCTTTATTTAGAAACTTTTGGATTGGAAGAGTTTGTCTAGCCGTGGCTGTGTCTTGGTTTGCACCTGCCTTCTCAGTTTCCACACAGTGTCATATCAGGCTGCTCCTGTCGTGATTAGGTGAATCTTACACCTGTGCTTGAGTTCAACAGTGAATTTCTCAATTGTGTCATTGCCACTCACAGAGGCAGTCATGATGGAGGATTTCAGTTTCAGGCTCACACGTCACACTTCCATTTGTTTCCAGGCTGAAGAGGCCCTGTCCTGAGCACCCACAGTGTATTCAGATTTCGTTTCATCTCTACAGCCCAACTGTTCTTTCTTCACTTTTCTCTCTTTACAGTGCAGCCGTTGGGAGGAGACAGAGCACTTTAGTGGAGTTCCCACTGACTTTTGAACCCCATGTTCCTCATGGTGCACAGCTGTTCACGAAGTGCTACAGAGCAGCTGGACTCTAGGTTCTTGGTCAATTCTGCCTCACTCTTTGCAGAGACCTTATTTGCTGTAGTCTCTGTGTTATCAACTATTTCTTCTTTTAGGAGCAGAGAATATCATTTATTATCTTGAGCATTTTTTCCACAAGGTGGTACAGGAGGGTATGTTTGTATGTGGGAACATAAACATGTATGTGCACACCTACTGATTGGGCTAGGCTGGCTTAGCCACAAGCACCACAGAACTGTTCATCTCTGTTTCTCTAGCACTAGGATTATAAGTGTGCTCCATTAAATCTGAGAGTTTGCATTTGTGCTGTGAATTCAACTCAGGTCCTCTCACTTGTATTACAAGCACATTACCAAAGGAGTCATCTCCCCAGTTCCTGACAATATTTTTAATCAGAGAATTTTTCATAAAATTTCTTTTACAGTAATGTTTTTGTACAGATAACAGTACCCTTTGAATGTTACAGATATTTTTAGGAGCACATTTGTACTCTAGGTCTTACCATTGTGATGTAAGCATCATTTGTGAAAAATCTCTCCTTAGTACATATAATAAGGTATTACATAGAATAAACTTCATGCCTTTATAGAGGAGCTGAATGAGTGGAAGGAAAACATATTTTCACTGAAGATTTATTTAGCCTAATGATGGGTTGGGTAACACAACATTGGCTATCTTTGTGTTGGAGATCCTGGGAACATTTAGCTTTCCTGTAGACAAAAGTTTCTGTCCCTCCCAGTCCCACAGTCATTCAGTCCCAAAGAAATACAGAGGGGCTTATAACAATTACAAACTCTTTGGCCTATTAGCCCAATCTTATTATTAACTAACTCTTACAACTTTAATTAATCCATTATTCTTGTCTGTAGTAGTCACATGGTTTTTACCTTTTATCAATGAGGCATTCTCATCTTGCTTTCTCTATGTCTTGCTGGTTACTGACTTTGCCTTTCCTCTTCCCAGTATTCTCTTAGTCTGGCTGCTCCATCTATACTACCTGCCTGGCAAGTGGCCAATCACTGTTTTATTAAACCAGTGTAAGTGACAAATCTTTCCATTGTACAAGAGCATTTTCCATAGCACTTTCCACTACAAAAGTTTGAACGCCTCAGATGTTGAAGGTTTAGAGGATTTTTGGAGAGGGATGCATTTTTCATAAACAGTGAAAGGCTGAAAAAGGTGGACTCTGATGTTAGCAGAAAATGTCAGCAGAAATTGTAACAAAAGTGCAATGGCAACAACAGCATTGATGTATTGATCAGAAGAGGCAACACTTAATAGAAAATAAGCAAAAGCTTTTTTTTCCCTAATGTTTTCTTATATCTGGGACACTTCTTGAAGATTCCACCCATACTTAGTGTGGGTTTTCACATTTTAATTAACTTTAGCAGATCCCTCACTAGTAGGCATTATATTAACAATGTGCTAACCTCATTTAAATAGCCAATCACAACTATGACCAGGGTCTTGTGTCATGAGTAATTTGAGATCTTGTTAAATTGACAGTCAGTAGTTGCAATTGTATCTACTAAAGCAGATTACAAAAACTATTTCATAAATGAGAAAGAAAAACTCAGCTTTTCTCTACAAAGACACAAAGCATTTATGTTTTATACTTTTTATTGATGCATATTGGGGATTCCCTTCAAGACTTTTACTAAGGCTAAGATTTTTTCAAGAAGGTCTGACTAGACTGAGTCTATAGCTGCTTCAAGCAGGACTCAGAAGTCTGTACTGCCCTATTCTGCATTTAGGTTAGTTGTTTTCCTCCAACCATGAAAGTCCATTAACTGTACATTTGCTTACCATAGTACCTGCATTACCCTAGCAAATCAATTATTAGGAATTCACTTCCCATTATTTGAATATATAGAAATTCATTGAAAAGATTAGTGGATGGTTGCTTCCTATCATGGAAGGCTAAATGTTCTGAAGCAAGCAAACAACCCCCCCCCCTCAAAAGATTCTCAGGAGGCAGGTCATCATCTGCTATGAAAGCAGGAGGACTTTCAAATCCCCCAACATGCACTTCAGTAACCATTCGTGCAAGTAACTTTAATAATGAGTTTAAGGTTGCATGAGATACCCCATCATAAAAATAATGTGAAGTACAATAAAGGAAGACCCCTCCAATCTTCCTCTGGCCTCTACATTCATGGAGATAGGTAGGCACATGTGTACACTCATGTTGCCCTTAAAAGATAATCTAAGGACACCAAATAAAATGTTGCATTGCTTAAAAATATACTCCATATTATCCATTTTTGAAATAATTTTGGAATAAACTAATTAGACCTCTTTTATTTTTTTGATTTTGAATGTTACCAACAATGTTTATTTGTGGCTATGGTTATATAGTTTGGAAATAAACTGAAAGTCTTCTTAATGAAATTGAGACTGCATACATGGCTTGTTCTCATTCCCCCAGTTCTTTCGGATGAAACGCATATTTGCGTCCCGTGGGAACTGCCTATTTGGCCGCTGTTAGTTTGTGACTTTCACTTCATTATTTGAATGACATTAATGGTGATAAAGTTTTTCCCCCAACCTTTCTTCACTGTGCTATTATCCCACCACCAGTATCACCACCACCATCAGCAGCAGCAACATCACACCATGCCACCACTATCATCAGTCCTACCTGACAAATGAAGCATGGATGACACTAAGAAGCCTTGGGAAATCATGTGGATTAATTTTAGAATCCTGAGCCATCTCACATGTTTTCATGTCCATAGGCATTTCACCGTATCTTATGTAAAATTCATAAAACAAAATTAAAACATAAGATACATTACTAAAATAAAGTTTATAGTACACAGACTTGCTACCATGCAGTAAGTGTGAGTGTACTTGTATTTGGTTTTCCTTCTGAAAAGTGATTTTCCTCATTTATGGGGGGGATCCTATAAAATATTGCCTTGGGGTATTGATAACTACATATTCTTCTTTTTTTTTGCAACAAAAAGATCTTACTTTTTCCTCTGTGCATGAAGCAGTTCTTTAGGTATTTGTCAAATCACACTGTCGATTCAGCAATTATAAAATTCCCTCCTGTGTAACAAATACATCATTTGTGTCTTTATCCTTAGGCTTATTACAATGAGTTAAGAGGATTAACCTACTGCTGAAATTCTATTATTCTCTACATTAGGTCAGAAGAAAAGAGATTAGTGTTGTAAAGAAAAATTACACAGGAATAGTAATATTTGATATTTTTCTGTGTTTTAATTAAGCTGTTTTGAAGCTTACGGAATAAAAATATTAATAACATATCCTTGCTCATACTAATTTTTTCTTGTCTCTTTGTCACATGATTTAATTTATCTTCTATATACGCTCTCCAAAAATCAGGTCTTTTTCCCAGATTTTCATCAAACAGTTTCTTAAAGTCTTATTTGCTGATGTTTACCATGATAATCAAAATGTCACAAGTATTTCATCACAAGTGTCATAAACATCTCCAAGATCTGATGGCTTCTTTTGATTCCTTATGTATACTTATGTTCTAGCTCTATAGGATTCATTTTTTTCTGAATTCTGTCATTCATATATATTCACAGTTTAAATATAATAACCTGTCTTCATTAACTGAGAGTCTACACTTCAAATCCTTAGAAAATCTCTGTGCTCCTGCAATTACATACTAATTCTATAAGTAATATTCTCTGAGTAACACAAAAGTTTTAATACCCTCTTTCCATTTTGTCTATCAGTCACTTCTTTATTGCAAAAATTGCTTGTGCATAGCTCACATTTATTTGTAGACTTTTCAATGGAGTTGCATTTTATTGTCTGAAAAATGCAACTATAGTTGAACAGTGGTGGCACATACCTTTAATCTCAAGGTGAGTCTGTTCTACAGAGTGAGGTCAAGGATAGCTAGCTTTACAAAGAGAAGGCCTATATCAAATAAACAAAAATTATAAAAGCTACGATAATTTATTCATTGCCATGAAACAAGGATAAGTCAAATGATATATTTTTGTTATCATCTGAGTCCTGCACTAAGAAAGATTTTTGTACTTTTAAGTGATATCAGCTTTTAAATCTATAGCATCATTATTATGATTGTTATCTTGTAAGGATCTTATTTGATAGGAATCTTTTCTAATGTAAACACTTAAATCTACTTTTATTAATTAAAAATCTAACTCTAGGAATCTTTCAATTTCAGAAGTATTTACTCTACATAAGTAAGAGAGAAAGAAATTAACATTTGAAGGAATAGCTTCCATCTCTTGCTTTAACTTACCACAAGCTACTTAGACTTTCTGTCTCTGGCATTTCAGAAAATGTTCTTTGGTATGAAAGCACAAATGTACTTTCCTAAATGTATGGGGCATCATTGCACTAATTTTATTTTCAAACTTTCTGAAACCTAATGGTGCTATTAAATAAAGTTAGTCTCAGAATTATGTATTTTCCTCAGGTTGTAACAGGCATATAATAGGCACTTTATAAACAATAGGTAAAATGACATAATTTTAGTGTTCATACTTAGCTCAGTGTCTGCTAAAGTACAGGTGTTCCAATGACTCATCAGGGAGGGCATTAAGTGAATGAATGAGTTAAATGAGGAAATTAAATCAAATCAGTGGTTGTGAACTCTAATGGTTAATCAGACTCACCAGGAGAACAATTTTAAAAATGATAAAATTGTGAATTATTTTTATTGAATCTAAAAATTAAATACTTTACTAAAAGCAGCATTAAAAGGTCAAAAACTTTTGATCAGTTTCTTCAAAATGTTATTGTTATCATTAATAACATCCATAATATTATACTAGTTGTCAGTAAGTTTTAGATAAAGACATGCTACTTTTCATCTTACAATGAGATGCTTTTCTCATTTGTAGTCTATATGCTTTTAATTAATTTATTTATTTTTCATAAACAATCATTTTTCATTTTACATCCCAATCCCAGTTTCCACTCTCTCCTCCTCCTCCCGCTCCCTCCACCTTTCTCCTCACCATCCACTCCTCAGAGAGGGTAAGGCTTCATATGGGAAGTCAACAAAGCCAAGCGCATCACTTTGAGGCAGGACCAAGGCCCTCCCCACTATATCTAGTCTGAGCAATAGTTTCCAAAAAGTCAGTACAAGCAGTAAGGATAAACCCTACTGTGGTCTCACTGCCAGTGGCCCCACAGTCTGCCCACACAACTATTACCTACTTCAGAGGGCCTAGTTTGGTCCTATGTTGGTTTCCACATTGTCAGTCCAGTGTCAGTGAGCTCCGGTTAGCTCAGGTAAACTCTCTCAGTGGATATCCCTATCATGGTCTTGAACATGCTCGTATTATTGCATCTCCTTCTCTTTGACTGGAATTTGGGATTTCAGCCCAGTGCCTTGCTGTAGATCTCTCCATTTGCTTCCATCAGTCGCTAGATGAAGGTTTTATGATGACAATTAAAGACTCTCTAAATCAGGATTTCTTTTTCCTTGTTCTCCCTCTCTCCTTGCTCTCCCACTCTGTCCTTGCCCCATTTCAAACATTCTGTTCCCTCAAGTTCTCCTCTCTCCTGCCCTATTCCCCTCCTCCTCCCCTTATGCCTTCTCTTCTCCCCTTGCCTCCATGCTTCCAATTTTCTCATGAGATCCCAACTACTTTCCCTTCCCCCGGGATCCATGTATGGTACTCCTTGTTACATAAATTTTCTGGGGCCAGGACTATAGACTCATTATCCTTTGCTTGATGTCTAATATCCACTTATGAACAAGTTTATACTGTGTTTGTTTTTCTAGGTCTGGGTTACTGGGTTACCGGGTTACCTCACTCAGGATTTTTTTTCTAATTCCATCCATCATTTGCATGCAAATTTTAAGATTTTTTTTTTTTTTGCTGCTGAATAGTGTTCCATTGTGTAAATGTACTACATTTTCTTTAGCCATTCTTCAATTGAAGAATAGTTAGGTTGTTTCCAGGTTTTGGCCATTACAAATAATGCTGCTATGAACATAGTTGAGCAGTGTCTTTGTACTATGATTGAGCATCCTTTGGTTATATGCCCAAGCATGATATTGCCCGGTCTTGAGGTAGGTTGATTCCAAATTTTCTGAGACACTGCCATAAGGGTTTCCATAGTGGTTGCACAAGTTTGCACTATTTCCTTACATATAAGTAGTAGATGTGCATATGCTAATTTGAAGAATGGAATACACATCACTCTTTATCATGGATCTCTTATTTATACCTGCAGATATTTGCACGGGAAACATTGACTTTGTTATAATAAGTATTTTTATTTTCTTCATTCTCTCTACTTCGTACAAGGGTCTTTGCTACAGTCATTGTTATTTTATATTTCTTTGCTCACATATAGAATAACCAATGACAACAAAAGGTGTGTGGCTGTGATGTAAGAAAAGACCAAAACTTAAACAAATATTCATGCACTTGTATTCATCAGTGTATGAGCATGAATAGATGTACTTTTGAACATTTCATTTAAATTATTGATTATAATGAAACTTAGTGTTATTAAATTCTTCAGATAGTTCTAAAAATTTAAAAGAAGTTATTTCTTGTGTATTATAAAATGTTATCTAAGAATGCGGTATTTTCTGATCTCACACTTTTACTGGAAAGCTGATAAAGCCCAACCATGTTGGTTAGAAATATTTATAAAGTAAAATCACATCATGATTTTAAAACTGCATGCCACTTTCCTACTACTCTGTAACAGTGATTAATAGAAAGTAAGTGGAAGCCGTCATTTTACTGATTCTTCAATTTAATTATTTATGATTAGAAGTGAACAGAGATCAAGATGTCTTCTTAAAGTTACTTCCTCTCATAGGATACTCATGTCTATGACTTTGAATATGTTTATTTCACCTCATCTATGCCTAATTCTTTCTTCATTTTTCTTAAGATAATGAAATTATTTATAAAGTAACTTTTCTTCTGAAGAACTGGGTACAATCTAGAGCAGTGCCACCCACTGGAAAGGTTCTAGTTGATCAATAACGAAGGTATATGGGGGACTCTTATTTGCAAATCAACAGCAAAGTTCTTATACTTTTGAAATGATTGACAGCAAGAGAAAGGTCCTATTTTCCTTGCTCTTTCCCAACCCAAGTGTCATTGCCTTTGAAATTCAAGAAATGGAATCAAAGCCCTAAGCAGCTTCTGAAATTGATGGAGGAAGCCCCCTCCTCCTTTTCTTTGAGCATTTTGAACTTTCCTTAGAGGCCTACTCTGAGATATGACCTGATTTGGAGGAGCTAAACTATGATTAAAAAGTCACAGTCATCTGAACTATCCTGATAGCATAAAAATTAATTAGCAGTAGCTTGGTATAGCAAAAACAAGAGACCTTATTTTGGCACTATTTGGGAAAATTGCAATAATTTACCATGATTGACCTTGGTTCTGGTTTCAATTAGCAACTGTCAACTCTTTCTTGCTCATCAATCCTCAATTTTCTTCACTCACTCATTGGCTAATAATGTATCCTTTATAAAAATATCCATTTGTCAAGGAGATTTTTTTGTTGTTCTAAACTTTGCTCTTTATTTTTTTTCATTTTTTTTATTATTGTTCAAAGAAGAATTTACATTTACTCCCCTTGTTCCCGGCCCTCCCGCTCCCCCACTCCCTCCCCCTGCTTCTTCAAGATGGGGCAGGATACCCTGCCCAATGGGAAGCCCAAGGCCCTCCCCCCTCCATCTCGGTCCAGGAAGAAGTGCATCCCTATAGAACAAGTTCCCAAAAAGCCAATACATGCAGAAGAGCTAGGTCCCAGTGCCATCATCATTGGCCTCTCAGTCAGTCCCCACTGGCAGTCACATTCATAGGGTCCAGTTAGGTCATATGCTCATTCAGTCTTGGTCCAGCTGGATTCGATGAGCTCCCAATAGATCGAGCACACTGTCTCTGTTGGTGGGCCAGTCCCTCATGGTCCTGACTTCCTTGCTCATCTTCTCCCTCCTTCTGCTCTTCCAATGGACCTTGGTAGCTCAGTCCCTTGTTCTGATGTGAATGTGGGTCTCTGACTCTATCTCCATCCATCATGCGAAAATTTTAAACTACATGTTGACTCTATAATAATACATGGTTTGACAGTCTACTATTCATATTCTAATTTCCAAAAGAGTTTAGATGCTCTTGGGTTTGAAGCTGCCAAAATTTTGAGGCTTCTATTTTGATTTCAAATACTTGTCTCATTATTCTTAAACTGTTTACAATTTGAGTAGTGGAATAATCAAGAATCAAGTAACTTTTCTATGTAAATAAGACTTTTTTCCAGATGTCACACAAAATAATCAGAGAAAGACAGGTTATTTACTAATAAAATAATTGCTTAATTATTTCTAATGTTAGGTCTAGAGTTATATACTTTTAATTAGTTAATAGGAGTCTTACAGTTTTCTGACAGTCTACATCAATAATTCAGCAATGCCACTATTTATTAAGAATAATATAAATGGAAATAACCACAAATCTGTGGATATAAGAAATAAAATGGTATAAACATTATATATATATGTGTATATACACACATATATGTATATGTATATATATATATATATATATATCATTGTATTTGGGGAAGTATTACACGTGAATCTTTGGCCATTCTCTTTATTCCAAATCGCAGTTCTAGACAATGGGGAAGAAATTTTATACTGGTTATGATTGTAACCATATCAAGGACTAGATGCTCATATTGTTTTTTTGTTAATATGATATTTTACATTATGTGATGAGGTTTGAACAAGTTAAAAATATTAGTTTTACAAAATATTAAATTATAAGGGTATGGTTATTCTTACAGTCCTGCAAGTCCTTGGAGTTATATTTCTATGACCCAGGGAGTGTCCTCCCTAACTCATGTTCCCTCCAGTTCTTCGTGGTTCCTTGAACCTGGCCTCAGACCATTTATTTATTTATTTATTTATTTATTTATTTATTTATTTATTTATTTATTTGTGATTATTATTCAGATTGTGAGGTAATATAGGAGTGGATTTGAGTTTGAAACCAGGCTAATGGATTAATGTTTAATGTTATAATACCCTGTATAAATAAGTAAATGAGTGTGCTGGTGCTCATTTCTCAGGAGTTGCTGATTGGTTACAACATTGTCTTGAATTCATGCAGGAATGGGTTCAGTATAGATAGATTTTTTTTTAAACCAAGAATGTTGGAAGTTCTGTTGCCCTGTAAACATCTTTATTTCTAGAGAATATTGAATGATACCTTTTTTTAAAAAGCAAACTTCGAGCTAACTCATTTGATGTGTTATTTATTTGCTTTTCTTTTTTGGAGATTATATGAATTTTTCTTTTCTTTTCTTCTCTCTAAGCCCTCCTGTTTACCCTCCCTGCTCTTTCTCAAATTCAGGGTTTTTTTTTTCACATACATACACACATGTATACACACACACACACACACACACACACGCTATGCTCAGATTAAATAGTGTTACTTACATGTATGTTTTCAGAGCTGACAATTTAATATTGGACAAATGATTGGTGGGCTCTTCTCTGAAGACAATTTCTAGTACTCTCAGCATTTCTTAGTAAACTATGATTCTCTGTGTAGGGTTGAAGCCTCTTGGGCTTTCTCCAGTTCACACCAGCATGTCTATTGCTGTCCTTTTATCAGCTCAGATTAAGGCAGTTGAATGCCTCTTGGGTCACAGAACTCTGAAGGGTGGTTCTGTTGAAATAAAGAAATCATAGGCATGTGGACACTGAAGCAGGTCTCAGGTGCAGTGCAGGCGATGGGGTTAGTTAGTCTCCATAGGAGGCTTTTGGATTCAGGCAATAAAGACTCTAAATATCTGGGAAGAGGAAGCTACAGACATAAACACTTCTACTACAAAGGATAGTTTTACCATTTCTCTTGAGTTTGCCCCATATGGGTGATGACTTTGCCAATTTATCACAAGCCAGTTTGTTTTAGAGTCCTCAAAGACCATTCTCATGTCAAATTACACACTTAGAAAATCACTCACTCAGGGCTTTCTTTGCTGCCTATAGCTAAGAGACTCCCAAAACATTACAGGCTATTGTTATTATCTTGGAATGGCTCCAGAAATAGAAAGCAAGTCCCTATTGCCAAAGATGCCACATACTTCAGAAAGAGGTCCCAGAGGCCCCTAAGCTGGAATTTATGTGAAGGCCTGGAGCTCTAGCTTTCATGGTACCAGAAGACCCCACACAAGCTTCCCAAGGAAGGAAACACCAACAGTTCTACCATTTATGATTCACGAACCACAACATTGACCAACAGTTCATAATAACCCTAAGAGTACCACAGTGGCAAGCTTGCATTAGCAGGAACCAACAGCTTTCTAATGAGATTTAAAACTAGCTCAAGAAGGAGGAAATTATTTCTGGTACTATACACATAGTCAAAAACCAAGGGCTGTTGAAGTCTTAGACCTTGCAGGAGAACCTACAACTGCTGCTTTAGTAACCCATCGAAATCCCTAACTACATCATAAATATTTGTTCTTTTATTCATACACAGGCGTAATCTCATCTCATATGAAGGGAATTTCTCTTTGCAACTTATGGAGACCACTATTGAGTACACACTAACATACACACACATACACACTAATCAAAGTGTAGAATTGTGAAGCCCAGTATGGAAGAACTCATCTACAATACTGTACTCTTGTAGTCTCATCGCAGAAGAGGGGCTTGAACAGCAGGAATGGTGGAGGCCACACCCACAAAGTCTCACCAACAGGATGGGTTATTTAAATCACAAAGCCTCTTGTGAAGTCTGGAGCATCTCTGCAGTTCAATGTCCCTGAGTCTTGCCATGTGCAAGCATAAACAAAACAAGTCAGAAGTTGTGTCTTGTAGTGACTGATGGACCAATGAGAATTTCAGTACTGTGAAGAGACTGGAAAACTGCAGGTCTAGAGGCTGATTGCCTTGTCTTGAATTAGCTCTAGACCTCCAGACAAGCCATTTCTTGTCCACCTCCATGTCAGAGCTAATATCTTGTGACTCATAGAAATCTTTTGGAATCTATTAATTTAGCAGAAGTCTGACTTCCACCAATCCAAAAGCTAAGAATGTTATCAGCTAGCATCTTGAGCCTATAAAAAGCTCCCCGTCTTACCATACTTGCCTCTCTGATGTACTTATGAATGTATTTTAAATAGTCCTTAATTTATGACTTTCTCTGTGCTGTAAAACTATATGAAATGGCTTCAATTTTGAAACAGGGAGTTTGGGGTAACATAAATCTGTCCATAGGTGTGGGGAGCCGCGCCCGCTATTCGCCATTGCAGGATGGCGCCCATATCCTGTGTTCCCAAATGGTAAAGAAGCTTGCTGCGCAGATGCGAAGGGATTTTCCATTCCTTGTGCTCTGCCTCTCCCGTGGTGTCATCTTGTGCGATGGGTTGCAGCCAACCAGGAGCTGACACGTCCTAGGCGAGGAGAAGCCTCTATTTAAGGGAAGGGTTTCCCTGCCTCTGGGTCTCCGCTCTGGAAGCTTATGCTTCTCCCTCTCAAGAAGCATTAAAGCTTACTGCAGAAGGATCCTTGTGTGCTGCTTCGTTCTTGCTGGCGAGACAGTTGCACGGGACACATAGGCCTTAGACACTCAAAATGACTTTAGAATAAGCTATATCTTATACTATCTAAGATGACAGCTATGGTTTTTCATTGATAAAAATCTTATGATACAGCTTCACTATATATATATATATATATATATATACATACATATTATATATAGTGTACTTTATATATATAAAAGTATTATATATATAATTACTTAATAATATCCTGAAGTAGGTGGGAGAGGTGATCTTTACTGATCATGAGGCCATACGACCTCACTATTTGCAATATTCACGAAAACAAACCAGGCACCTTTCCTGGGCAGCACAATAGAGCGAAACCTGTTGGCACAGCTTGTAAGCAAGCCAGCCTCGAAGTTGAGAGCATAGAAGAGCTGTCCTGAGTACTCATTTGTCATGGGGCTGTTTGGGTGGAGTAAATGCCCTCTCATCCCTCCCCGCTCACTGCCTGTGACATACAACAGAGCTGACCCTCCCCTTACTATCTGTAGCACTCAGTGAAGTGCCCCCTACACCTCACCTGGGCAACACAGTAGAGCTGCTTCTGAAGGTGTAGGCGTGGGACAGCAGCCCTGAGGCTCTGAGGATCTAAAAGCCTAAGAACTTGTCCAGTCCTTTGCTCATTGCTGCAAGGGATAAACTAGTGAGAGCAATGCTGGAGATTTCACCCTGGTGGTGATGATGAGGCTGGCAGGCTGAACAACCTTGCAATTCTCCACTCCCAGAACCAGGGAGTGTTGGAGTACTGTGGGTGATGGGAGGAGTTAGGTCCTCAGGACCCTGCAGGGCAGGTTCTCCATAACACTGGGCAGCAGCAGGATGTCCAGGAAGAGTCCCAGTGATGGTGTAGTGGAGACCAGGGGCCTCAAATCAGTGATTCTCTGGCATGAACGCCTGCATGTAAAAATGGATAAAGAAGATTTCCACCTGGCTCACTGTTATATCACTGCAGCTTCCACGAGGAGACTTCCCCTTCTGCCTATTTTTTTTTCTCTCAAATTTTATATTGTTTTATCAGGGGGGATCTGGGGGGCATGACGTGAAAGGAAAAAATAATAAATAAAAAGAATTTATATATATATATATTAATATTCATTGGTGTATGTGTTTGTGAGAGAGAGAGGGAGAGACAGACAGACAGACAGACATGTGGAGACCAGAAGTTGTAGGATTCACCTAGGCAGCTGTGCACCAGTCAAAGTGAGTGCTGAGAACTCAATACCAGTGCTTGAAAGAGCAACAAATCTTCTAAATGCTGAGCCATCATAGCCTCCCACTTCCCAGATGCCTGACGATGCTGTCCACATAGTTTTATTTGCAAGTTGTTCTGCTTGTCATGTCCTTTCTATCAAGATGACAGAAAGTTTTCACTTTTTCTTTTGTTTCATATCTTCTATCAAGATTTTATATTTTATGTTACTTTTATGATTTTATATTTTATATTTATATTTTATATTTATATTTTCAAGACAGCATCATACTATGTAACTCTGGCTGTCCTGGAACTCACTGTGTAGGCCAGCCTGGTTTCAGACTCACAGAGATTCACCTACCTCTGCCTCACAAGTGCCAGGATTAAAGGATGGGCTACAGCATATGAGCTTCCTATCTAATTTTTAAAGGAAAGTTTCTTTTTCTGTAAATCCTTGTTATTGAATATGTTTTGTTAGGTTACTAAAATGCCTCCTACCTGTTAAACCTAGTTTTCCCTTATTGCGAATACTTTTTGAAAAATCTGAAAATTTAAGTAATTCATTTTCCCCTTATGTCAAAATAGAAAGCTTTTTTTTCTGTTTTGTTTTTGAGAACAATTAATTTGAAGGTCATGAAGGTACTAATTAATGTTTTCTTCTCAAAAATTAAATCTGATTTTGATATTCAGGCTTTATTCTTTGACATTTCTTTATGTATAGGATAAAGTAAGATAATAATCTCAGTGCTCACTCTATTACATTGGATAACAAATGGTTCATATTCATGAGAAGACTTAATATCCAAGAAAGTATATCTCTACTCTTTATTGAGTTCTATAAAATATTTACAACTTTTAAAGTTTAATATTTCATATAATTTTAAATTTTTGTCTGTGGTACTTAAAACACTGTGTTAGTCCCGACTGAATTTCACTGTTGTTCTAGTTTGTAAAAAAATTACTGCTTTCTTTGTATTTGGTAGAAATCCAAGTAGAAGAGTGTATGTTTTCTGTTATAAAAGCTGTGATTTATTTGCTATTAAATGAGAATGAATGATACTTCTTAAAATTTTAAATTTAGTTATTTGAACATACATATCATACTTAGTATTCAACTCTCCACTTTCTAACTAAGAAAGAATCATTCGAGTATAGTACCTATGTTGATGAGTTAACATAAGGTGTGTCAGTACAGTATAACTTCTTTCCTTTGGTATCTTATATATCCACCAGTTGTGAGATGCAGGTAGCACATAGATATGAATTCTTATTCTTTGTGTATCACTCAGATTGTTTACTTCAAGCATCCCTGCTATCTCATAGTATTCATGTTAATATAGGTTGTGTGATTATTTTTCTCTTCAGTTCAGGTCTGCTCAAGGATATAGAAAGTGTTGATACAGTTCAGTCTGTTCTACTAAACCTTCTTATTCTAAGGGACGAAGATGTGAAAACGTAAAACAAGTTCAAATGCTACTTTTGTTTGGTTGGTTTGGTTTAATCATGTTATATTACAGTATCAATAAGCATAAGGGCTAAAATAATTAGAACTTGAACCACCTTTAAGTGTCTTAACTCCATTGACATGTCAATATTAATTTACAAAGAGTAAAGGAAATACAAATCACAAAACAACAACAATAACAGAGCTTATAGAGTCTAACTTTGAAGCTTCGTTTTGACCCATTGCTTGCCTGTGTGAGATTTGCTTGACTTTAATCTCTTAACATAGAGAGAAAATCAGTAAGAATAAATTGAATCCTAAGACTTGGAATTTCTATATTGAAAGCTCAGTAGATTGACAGGAAAGAAAAGCACAAAATTCATAATGAAGAAATTAAAATCATTCCTGCAAATGAGGTCTTACATATGAGGTAAGATCACAGGAAACTAGTAAAATGGAAAAAGTAAGTCAACAACAAACAGGACACACTGCAGAACAAATTATGTCTCCAATTTAAGTGAAATCAATTTTATGTTCAATTTATTAGTGCTGTCATGGATGATCTACCCTAAGACAGAGTCAAGGCATATGTTACCTATAGCACTACCAAGGTGTATCTTGGAGCTGTTTCTCTTAAATTTTCTTATTCTTTAGGATAGTTGATAAAAGTAAAAATTATTCTGACCTATGTGAGTTCTACTGACTAAGAATTTGTTGTATAGGAACGTGGGTATATATGTTTTTATTATTTAATATGCATAGAACAATATTAAAATATTTAAGCTGTTTTCCAAATAGCTTTAAGTTGGAACTGACCTGATTTTTCAAATTACATTTTTGGAGAACAGGTGAAACCAGAGCTTTGCAAAAACTAATCAGAGAACACCAGAACCTCAAAGTTTTATATTTCTATGGTGAGTAAAATATGCTAATTTAAGATATATTATTTTAACGTATCTGTTCTGACATGTGTAAATGGAGACTGCTTATTTGTTTCCTAGCTGCCAAGACCTGAATAATCACACAGAACCTATATTAATAACAACACTGTTTGTCTAATTACTCAGGCATATTTCTAGCTAGCTCTTACATCTTGACTTAACCCATTTCTGTTAATCTGTGTATTGCCATGAGGCTGAGCTTACTGGAAAGAGTCTAAGTCCTTCTACCTCAGCAGTTACATGGTGTCTCTTTGACTCCACCTACATTCTCTCTATATCTTTGTTCAGATTCCCTGCCTGAATTCATTGGCTAAAACAGCTTCATTCATTAGCCAATGGTAATAAAACATATTCACGGTATACAGAGGAGAATCCCATGGCAGACTAGATACTAGACACGGTGGGTAGAATTTTACTACTGATTTTCTGTAAGCATAATTGAAAGACATTTAAAGCAACAGTAGTCAACCCAGCAAGTTTTTTTCAATAATTTTATAATGTGTTCTTATAGATTAAAACCTTTGAAAAGGATTTTAATTTCATTATAGGTTTAACAATTATATTCATGCATTTATTTCTTCGGAATTGGAACATTTTGTTTATATAGGTTTCTGGAAATGTTTGCTCTCTAGAAGAATGTATATGTTTTATAGCAGGATATCCACTTTTTCTCCAGTAGGAATATATAGTTAGAGAATATTAGCAGTTTGCTTGAACTATACCTCTGTCAATGAAAAGTCGTAAGTAGGTGAGCCTTGCTCACTGGCCAGCCCTGGGGAAAATGTATTGTTACTGTTGTTCTTTCTGAGACAACTGGGCCCTAGAAAGGCACAGGTTTCTTGTTTTGTTGACCTCAATAGCTCATTTCTTTCAGCATTATATATGTCAAAGTTGTTTTTGAGGATGATCAGTCAAAATAAATGCTTTTTTTCTCTGCACTTTAATCATCGTAGAGTATTTCTGCAGGAACCAATGTACAGGGCAGATGCTTCTGAACATGAAACTCATCTTTTCCTCCTCCTGTGGCCACCTGCTTCCTGCCTCAGCATTTGCGTCCACCCCACAGTCCAGCTGCTTCCTCTGCTGCTGGCCCCATGGCTCCCTGAGTAACAGCACAAGTGCTGTGTGAGCACTGACCCTTGCGGCTTCTCTGTCATTGTCCAGCTGCCTTTAGCCTGAGCACTGATATTAACAGATTCCTCTCACATTTACGATGTCAGCCTGACACCACCCTTCTCTATGCCCTTGTCTGTTTCCCTTGCCTTCTGCTTCTGTTCAAAGTTTGGAGAGTGTATAGCATATTTCAAATTCTACGGAATTCCATATAGTTGAATTTCAGAAAGAATTAGGCCTGCCCATCACCTTGGACTTTGCCATACTCATCTCTAAAAGCAAATGTATTTTCTCCAGAGGGGGAGAAAATGAAGAAAATGCTTCTTCTAGATGCACTTGGCTATGTTTGGTCAAGAAAGCTTCATAGTAATTTGGGTTCTGTGAAATAAACATTAAAAATGTGTCCATATCATACTATATTTAGATGCAGTGGTTATCTATATGCAGGCCTAGAAGACAAACATAAGAGATAGGTAGCATAACAGCAGCAGAAAAATTGCCAGTGAGAACTAAAATATGTGTGAGAACTAGAGATCATATTCTTTTCCAAATTTATCAGCATTTCCAGCTGACTTTTTCACAGTGAGTTCTATGTTGCATCACTTTTTTTATAAAATCCCCAGTCTATTTTTGCTAATTTATTGGTGTATATTAGCTATTAAGTCAAGGATAACCAAGCTATAATCTAAGAAACAATAGAGAGTACTGAAATTACCTGGCGCGATTGAGAAGGAGACAGGGAACATCAACAAACCCGCTAAGGAGTTTATTAGAGGGGAGTGCGTACAGGCCTGGTGATCCATGTGCACAGAGAGAGCAAAAGATGTCATGTCCAGCTTTTAAAAGCTGCCTTGCACATGCGCACAGTTGGAGTGACTACTTCACACTGATGACGCAGATGACAGGCGACTTACACATGCACGCAAGGGTTTAGCTGAGTCATACGTGGATGTAACCATGCATGCGTGCACACGGGACCCTTTGTGCCTGAGGGCCTGTCCTCACAGTGGTGCCTGCCTTTAGATCCTGGAAGTACAGCCTTATCTATGGCTGAATAATTACAAGTACATTTAGAGTAATGGACTAGAGACAACAGATAGATATCTTTAGTAAGTGGAAATAAAATAGATAAATATGGATGGATGGGGGCACTGAAATGAGAGGACCAGGTAGGGAGGTGGAGGGAAGAATGGGTTGAGTAAGGGGATATGGGTGAGACAGCTCAAACTAAGGAACATTTGCGGGGTAGTAGAGAGACTTAAAAGAGTAGAAGTTTCCTTAATATATACACATATATGAAGGTTGTCCAAGTGAAATCACCAAATAATGCAGTGGGGGCAGAGTTCCAAAGGGCCATCTATTGTCCCAAAATATAACTTCCAGTACTAGGATTGGGTTGCATCTAACTGAGTTGTTGGCCCATGGGGATCCACAAACAACCCAGATGTTGCCAAGACAATAGGTAGCTCTCCAGAAACTGATGAAGTCACCCCATGGCTAAAGACAATACCTACACAGCTCACTGAACATGAACAAGTCAAACTGGTGTCTACATAGAGCTTTCATCCCTAGATTCTTTTGTCTTTGATGCAGGAAGATGCTCTGCAAATTACAAAAAACAAAAACAAATACCAAAAACAAAAACATAAGCACCAATCCAAGACAGTCACAAATACTTTGATCTACAACGTGTCTTGCCTGCAAGGTATTCTAGTACAATGGTGGCACGAAGGTTGTGTATATGTGTATGTGTGTGTGTGTGTGTGTGTGTGTGTGTGTGAGAGAGAGAGAGAGCAACCAGCCAGAAACTGATTCAACTTAAATCCCACTCCACAAGATGAACCTACTGTTTGGCTGACCATAAACAGGTGAGTAGATAGTCCAGGGATGTAGAGGAAAATCAAACACTACCGGTGAATAGAAAGAAAAAGAAGTAGTAATAAAATGTCCCTGTGATATTCTGCTGCACTCATATATCAGTACCCATTCAAACATCATAAGACAAGGTTCCTCCTGCATAAGCAGATTGCAACAAAAAGAGACACACAGCCAGACATTATGCAGAGTGAGCAAGACAGTGGAATACTCTGACTTAAACAGGATGTCTCCATCAGAGCCTCTCCTCCGAGCTCAGGAAACTCCATGGAGAAGAGGCTTAAAGATTGCAAAAGCCAAAGGGGATAGGAAAGCACCAAGAAAACAAGACCCTCTAACGCAACATGCAAAAATCTCATATGAGGCTGGGAGGTGGTGGCACACGCCTTTAATCCCAGCACTAGAGAGGCAGAGACAGGTGGATCTTTGTGAGTTTGAGACCAGCCTGGTCTATAAGAGCTAGTTCCAAAACAGGCTCCAAAGCCACAGAGAAACCCTGTCTCTCGAAAAACCAAAAAAAAAAAAAAAAAAGAAAAAAAGGAAAAAAAAAGAAAAAGAAATCTCATATGAATCTACAGACTGAAGCAGCATACGTGGGCCTATTTGGATTTATATCAGAATACATACACACACACACACACCCATAGTGGTTTATAATTTTGTGTTTTTATTGGATTCCTGAGTGTTCACACAAGTGGGACTCTGATTGCTACACCTTCTCTTGGGGGACATTTAAAGGTCAGGTAACAACTTGGTGCAGGGGAATCTCCGGGAATCTACAAGAATGACCACAGCTAAGACTCCTAGCAATAGCGTATATGTAGCTATAATAGGCCGTCTCCTGTGACCAAATTGGTTCCCGGCCCAACTGTTACCGGAGAGGCTTTATCCAGCAACTGATGGAAACCGATGCAGGGTCACAGCCAAACATTAAGTATGAATCAGGGAATCCCTCAGAAGAGCAGAAGAAAGGATTGCAGGAGCCAGGCAGATCAAGGACACCTCATGAAAACTCAAAGAATCAATAACCTGGGTTCATAGGGGCTCACAGATCCTACATGGATCTGACCTATGCACTCTGCATATATGTATAGTTGTGTAGCTTTTCCTATTGTGGGAATCCTAACAGTGGGAACAGGGACTGTCTCTGACTTTTTTACTGGATTTTGGGACCCTTCTTCTCCATACTGGGTTGCCTTTCCCAGCCTTAATATGTGGGAAAGTTCTTAGTTTTTCTGCAAATTAATATGACATGTTTAGTTGATAGTCATGGGATACCTGTCATTTTTTAAAAAATGTATTTTTGATAAATTTGACCCACAGGGAGCTAACATAGATTGCATAGGAAAATATCATCTCTCATAGGTAGTTTGTTGATATATGATTCATGAAATGAAATTTTTCTATAGCTGATACATACCTATACAGTATTCTTTACTATTACAAGTGCATATATATATTTACAGAGAAATGCATATTAGCATATTCCTTAATATCCTTTAACATTGAAAAAGGTGGAGAACATGACGATAGTGCATTTAGTCATTTTGTTTATATAGATTAGATTAGACAATCTTCACTATGTACTTGGAATCTAAAAGTGGTTTACACGATGGGCTAGATTCAACACTGCCTTCATTGTGTTTTCAAGGGGAGGGAAGCTTTCACTCATCTGATGACAATCAATCTTCACTGCAGCCCACTAGCAGAGAATACTGTTATCTAATCCCCTTAATAGTTTCTCTTTTTGCCAACCCCTTTAGGAGTAAAATTAGATCAATGTGAAAAGTATTTATTATGCTATACTATTCTTATCTCATTATGCTCTACTATTCTTATCTCCTGCTCTCGTATGCTGTGTTGATTCTAAATTTATCTTAATCATCTGCAGGAAAGGACAGTGATGTTTTAAAATATTGTTTTATGTTTTATGAGTCCTGCTAATATTTATTTTAGAAATAAAGCAGCGTGTTTTCAAGTACCTATTTAATCAGACACATGTTAAGTACCCTTAACACATGGTCTATCTAAACTAGAACCTTCTCTTCATGTGAGTCTTTGGATGTTTGGAAGAAGTGCTGGGCATTGTTTTCTCAGAAAATCAAACTGTCCTGTTCTGCCACATAGACTGCATGTGTCTCATCCACAATGTTTTCCCTAGATACTCACACTGTACAAATTCTGCAAGTGATGGCCCAAGAGGCTAGTGGTAAAGAGGAACAACCGTGTGAGGCTAAACTAAATACCTGACTATAAGCTACAGTTTGATGGATTTGGATAGTACTGAAAAGTCTAGGGATAGAAAAAAAAAAAAAAACAAAACAAAACAAAGGAAAGAACTTGAATTCCTTAGTCTGAAAAAGAGGTTGGGAGGTTACAAACTGTCTTATTAGTGAAATTCAAGTTATATAGAAATTTTGTAATTGAGTTAAAATGAATTAACCTTTCTCAAAAGCAATTCTGATTTCAGTTCGAATGTCTTAAATAAGATCAAATTCACGAGTGATGGAGTCAGGGCAAGAGATGATGATAAGCCTGTGAACACACTGAAAGTTGCCTCTCATTTCCTATTTTACCGTGTAACACTACACTCAGGTATCTTGCTCTGCCTTTCCTTCATTCTTTCCTTACTATCTGTCCTTTCACCATTTCTATCTTAAGTAAAGCATTGTCCTAACAAAGTTATCCACTGCACACCACTGGAAGGAGGTTTTCAGAGACTGATTCAACTACTTTCTCTTGCTAAAGTGAGAGCAAAGTCAGCTCCCAAAACACCAAAGACTATTGTTCAGTTTGGTGTTTAGCTGACATTTCTGATGATGATTGTTAAATACGAGAACAGTAGAGTAGTTAGGAAAGGGTATGCCAAATCCTTCTTGAATTGCAGAAGTGAACCTTACCATAACAGATGGCTTATAGAGCAAGTAGCACACAGTAGTTAATCATTTCATTCTTATCCAAAGAATAGATACGTATCTCCAACTTCTACACTATTTGTTATTTTCTATCCATTCTGAAATAAAATGTGCTGTTGAGTTTTCACTAATTTTGGTTGTTGACACTTGATTTTCATATTGAAACAAAAACTGGAAAACCAGTTGTCAGCATATGCTATATTCCCAGCACTTGTGATGCCAAAGAAGGAGGTTCCTGGGGTCTCAGAAAGCCTGGCCTACATAATGAGATTATGTTTCAAACAGCAATGATGACCACAGAAATACAGTCTGCGCACCATTACTTTCAGTCACCAAGATTATTTTCTGAGTGATTAAAGTGCTGATGAACTAGTAGAATCGTGTTTCTTTGTGTTTAGAAAGCAAATAGAAATGTGTCTTCCAAAATTGCCTTTTCAAATTAGATAAAAGTGCTCATTAATATTTTTGTTATTAGATGGTGTAAAACAATTCCCAAATGATGTTTCTGTATTTAAAGGTGAAGAAATATAGTCTAGTATGCATAATATTGGATGTTTTCTTTTTAAAAGTCTACTCATAAAATTATTCTGCACTTACTGTTGCTCCCCTCCCCACCTAGATGACTGTGATGTTCACTTTCATCTGTCACCTTGTTTGAGTAATGGTGATTAACTATTACCTATATCTGGAAGAAATAGGTAAATGAATTTGGCATATTGATAATCTGATTATCCTCTCTAATTTAGGTGAATAGTTTCACTTCCTGAGAAGTAGAAAAAGGAAGCTCTAAAGTGGAATCCCCAGTTTCTGACTCACTGCCTGGGTGGGGGCCTTGTTTTACTCCTCTGTTCCTAAATAAAAACTTACAATTTTGATGCCCATGATTCTCAATATTGTTAAATCAAACATTTTTATATTGTTAGTTTTCTAATCTAACACATGTAGATGACAGGTCTTATGGAACACATTAGTCTTTTTTTCATGAAACCAGTTACTTACAACAAATCATCCTCTCTACACAAAGACATACACAACTATGTACAATAGTCTAGACCTTAGTGATATGATGTATATGAAGGTTTGTATTTATTTTGATGCTTTATTTGAAATAAGTGTCACAAATGTTGGAGAAATCTCCCTCCTCTCTCTTCCTTTGTGTGTATGTGAGACAGAGATTTCTGTTTCTCTGAAGATCCTCTATGATGAAATCCTGATAAAAACAACAAAGGTCTCCATATCTACCAAAGCTATATTCAATGAGTAGGCACTGAGTGAGAGCTACATCTTCATCAAATCTGACCTTGTAGCTTGGGATGGGAAACAGGGGACAGATATTAGAGAACTTGTGACTAGAAATATGTAATTTTAAGGCATAATTTCCTATATTGACAAATGGCAAAAGTTGATTAAAATTTAGTGAATATTAACTTTTAATACACTGCTGGATCAAGGTGGATAAATAGTATCATGACTTAATAAGAAAACGAACAGAATTTTATATTAGCAAATATTTTATGGTATAGGAAAACAAGATTTTTTTGCTGGTACAATATTATTAACAAATGGACAGGAAAGGTTGTCTGAAACCAGAATTAACAAAGGATCACAAATTATGTTGGTTTTAATATTTTATTTAATACTTAATCCTTAAATGAGTAGTTAGAAAGTTTGATAAAACTACATCATTAAAATGAATGAAAACTCAAATTTAAGTTTCCCAATTTTCATCTAAAATAAGAGATTAGCTTTTATTGTACTATTTCTTTTATTTAAATGTAATGATTATAATGAGATTTTCAACTGGCATTGTATTTTAATTAAACATAAATATTACATATATGAAGTTCAAATATTATTTTGAGAAAAATAAACTTGAATCATTTACAAGTTTTAAATACAAGATGATTTGGAATAGCATCAGTTAAGATTATTATTTGCAAAAATGTTCTTGGTAACTAATGTTAAAACCAGTGTAAGTAAATCTTCTTACAGACAATGTACTTTACATTATTGTAATGAGAGCAGAATACAAACAAAAATCTATTAGTAAAAAATACTGACCTGTTAATTGAAATCATACTTCTATAAAACCACAATTATCTGTAAATAGATCAAAATGTGTGAATACCAACAGAAAAGAAAAAGTGTTCCTAAATGCCTTTTCTACAATGATATGAATAAATGAATGATTAAGCAGATGTGTAGCCCTTATAATCATGATCATGAACACTTTTCAAATTATGACAAATTGCATGTGAGATAATTCAAGTGTACAAAAACCAGTAAATAATCACATTTGCTGTCTGCATAATCTTGTGGCAGATGTTATCATTGCCTTTCAAACATCATTTTCCTTTTTTTAATATAATGATTTGTTTGAGATGAAAACACATTCACAACTATGCTGTGAATATCCAGGGTTCTTGCTGGATCAAAGGAGAGCTGGACAATCCTCTTCCACCTGAATGGAAGGCACTTCGTAGTCCTCTGGCCAGTGTGAGGTTACTATGAAGATAGAATTGCCATCTCAGAATGAGAGAGTATTCAGATTAAAATGACATGGTGGTCCTGAAATATCTCTCCTATATCAAACAAAAAAACAAAGAAATTTCAGTCAGGTGGTGGTCACTCACAGCTTGAATCCCAGCACTTGGGTGACAGAGACAGGGGGGTGTCTGAGTTCAAGGTCATCCTGGTTGATGTACTGAGTTCCAGTACAGGGCTACACAGAGAAAAGTTGTCTTGAAAAGCAAAAGCAAGCAAACAAACATGTGAACAAGCAAAATATTAACAAAAATTTAGGAAAACACTTTCACATCAAGTTGCCATCAATTTTCAGGGTAAAATTTTTAAACACTTCCTTAGATGACAGACATATTTCTCCATCTAGTCTATTATTAATAAATAAATAATAAAAGTAGCTATTACTTTTTAACTCTATTAATGCATTGATACTGTAGTTATTTATAATTTGAATGACTGTTCTCTCTGTGGTAGAAATTTCCAAGCGTGTATTGATCAGATCTTTATTTTACAAAAACAACTTATTGTGTTTATGAACATATTCCAGCTTCCTCCAGTAGGTAAATGCATTGCTTCTTCTAGGAAGCTTTATCTGAACTCCTCAACTCTGATCTAGGCTGTTTAATTTTGGTGGTTTTGGAAAAGAGAGTACAGCATTATTTTCTAGGTCACTGTGTTAGTTCACAATTATTATTTTCATTTTCTAATGGTTGTATTTTGTTATTAATAATTGAATGTTGAATTATTAGTGGTAGCTTGAATATACTACCAATAATACACAGTATATGATGAAAAATAGGCAATAAATGTTTTGCTAAAAGTTAAAAATTAAGAACATAATTTCATGACTTATGAGTATAAACAATATATACCTACATGTAAAAGTGAAATATGTTTTTTTTTCTACTTTGGGATAATTAAAGAGGAAAAATAAGATCAGGAAAGAAGTATGGATGAAGAAACACTTTATATACAAACACACACACACATATATGATTTTATTTAGTGATAAAAGTTAGGTCATTTGCAGGTTAATGAATGAAACTGAAGGTCAAACTTACGTGTAATAAGCTAGACTCAAGTCAAATACAATATTACTGTGAATTTTCTCTCATATGGGAAATACATATGCTTAAGTATATATATTATGAATGTGGAGTAGACTATTGGAAAGGAGCTGTGAGCAAAATATCATAATGGGAAGATGCATATGGCTGTGCTGGTCAGTTTTTTTATCAACTTGACACTACTTAGAGTCATCTGGGCAAAGAAAATCTCACTTAATGAGTTGCCTTCATCATACTGACCTGTAAAAAATTTTGTTAATTAATGATTAATCTTGTTAAATTACTGAGAGGGCCCAACTCACTGTGTGTGATCCCCACACCAGAGTAGTTGGTACTGAGTAGTTTTAAGAAAGCATACTGAGACCTTCAAAATCCCTCATGCTTTCCTTCCCCACTCCCCTTGAAGGTGGAGTTTGGGGAAGGACAGAGAAGGAGAACAAGGAAAGAGATATCTTGATAGAGGGAGACATTATGTGGTTAGTGAGAAACCTGACACTTGGGAAATCCCCAGGTCCACAAGGATGACCCCAGCTAAGAAACTAAGCTATAGTGAAGTGGGTGCCTTATCTGTCCTTCCTCTGTAAACAGAATGATCACTAACTTAATTGCCACCATAGTTAATCAGGTAATTTATAGAAGCAGATGCAAAATTCCACATCTAAGCATTGGGCTAAGCTCCTGGAGTCTAGTCTAGAGAAGAAGTGATAATATGAGCCAAGGGATCAAGACCATGATGGGAAAACACACAGAAAGAGTTGACCTGAGCTACTGGAACCTCACTGACTCCAGACTGATAGCTGGGGAATCAGTGTAATGGAAAAATTAAAAATGCTATAGGATCCCCTGCAGCAATAGGCAGCAGAAATGCTGTAGGTCCCCAAACGGTGGTAGCAGGCCATGGGGCAGCAGGCAGCAGGCCCTGAGAGCAGCCAGTCCCCGGCAGAGATGGATGCCAGTCCCCGAGCAGTGGCTGCTCCCAGGCAGGGAGACACGTGGCAGTTGGGCAGGAGACAGAGACATGGATAGGCATGCCATGCAGAGTAACGTTGAACATTTATTAGGTGGGTTATTAAGGAGAAGAAAAAAGGGGAG
>JAQHUG010000274.1:971755-990704 GCA_028555095.1 Dicrostonyx torquatus | reverse complement strand
TGCCAGTCCCCAAGCAGTGACTGCTCCCAGGCAGGGAGACACGTGGCAGTTGGGCAGGAGACAGAGACATGGATAGGCATGCCATGCAGAGTAATGTTGAACATTTATTAGGTGGGTTATTGAGGAGAAGAAAAAAGGGGAGGGGAGAGAGAGAGGAGAGAGGAGAGAGAGAAGTGGGGGATGGGGGAAGGGGAGAAGTAGGGAGAGAGGCAGAAGCTGTCTCTCTGAGAGGAAGACAGAAAGAGAGATAGCTCAGGCTGGAAGCTGAAGATCAGCCTGCCTCAGCAGATGGGAGAGGGAGTGGGTGTGGCCTGTCTCTTAAAGAGACAGAGCAATCATTACACTCAGCATAGGATCAAAATAGGGTCTCTGAATGTGGCTTAAAGCTGTGTGGCCTGGGCAGTTTGTGGGGCCACAGGCTGTGGAACCAGTATTTATCCCTAGTATATGAGATGGCTTTTTGGAGCCCATTTCCTACAGAGGAATATCTTATTCTGCTTAGATACAGGGATGAGGACCAGATCAAGTAATGTGACAGACTTTGTTGACTTCCAGTGGGAGACCTTACCCTCTCTGAGGTGTGGATGGGGCTGGGGTCCAGGAGAAGATTGGGGAGCAGGAGGACAGAAGGGAGAAGGAACTGGGATTGGTATGTAAAATAAAATGATTGTTTAATAAAAATGAAAGTCTACTGAGCAAGCTGTGGGGAATAAGCCAGGAAGCAAGGTACTAACCATGGCCTCTGTCTCAATTCCTGTATCTAGGTTCATGCCTTATTTTTTTTTTTTTTGGTGTTGAATTATAAAGAACAAGTTAAAGTAAACACTTTTCTCCCCAAGTTGCTTTTGGTCATGATGTTTCAGCAATAGGAGGCAAATTAGACAATAAACAAAATACATAATATTCATGCTAAGTAGTCATATTAAAACTCATTTTTTGTATGCTAATTAAGTAAAGATAGAAACTCTACAAAAATGTGATTGCTTTCCTTCCAATTTGTGTAGCTAGAAATCATAATATATTGGTTTCCTTCTGAAATAAAATTCTTGTATTTCAAGATAATTTTGCTACTATGTAATAATAATTATCTATCCAATAATAATAATGATGATTATAATAATATTCAAATAATGGAAATGAATGCCACAGTGAGTTAAAGGAGTTAAACCTAAATAAAGCTGTATAGATCAATCTCCCCAAATGATACTGAGTATAAGAAGTAAAAATTCAGAATTACATGATAAACTTATAAAGTGCTCAAAAATACGCAAAATTAATCTGAAATGTTGAGGGTCTGAATTATGAATGCCACTATCGGATTTCCTGTCAGAGTGATAACATACATGAAGAAATAATCTTAAAGGGAAGAAAGACTATGATGAATTTCCATTTCAAAGGGATCAGCCATAGTCACTTGTCCCTTTGTCCTTTGGCAAACATTATGGTGGTAAAAGCATGAGGAGGAAACATCTGTTCACGTTATAACAGACAGGAGCAGGAGATAACAACACACAACAGCCAGAAATGACGTGCCTTTAAGATCCACCCTCTGCCCCACTTCCTCTGGCTTGGTCCTACCTCCTTCCCAATATTGTATCCCCACATGAGGACAGATGTTTATCACATGAACCCATGGGACCATTTCATACTCAAGCCAAATCAGTGCAATTTGTGAGATTAATGCTTAGGAAAGGTTTATTATGTACTTCCGCGGTGCTAATCCTGTTAAAGTTCTTATATGTATGCACATTTTAGGCATATACAGTCATTTTGTTAAACAATTACAACTTGCTCCTTTCCTGTGCACTTATTTGTCTACATGAAAGCACTCAGTCATGTGACCACCTAGCTAAATGCTCTCAAACTTAAAAATCTATGTAGCAAAACTCATCACAGCCACATAAGATGTGTTTCTGTCTCAAGCAAATGTCTTGGAGAAAGACTCATTCAAGACTGACTTCACAGAGATGCTCCCATTTCTTCTCCATTTTACCTAATTCTCATAAGCATCAGGTTTAAGTCTCTTCTCCAGTCTGTGGCATCTTCAATGCCAAAGTAAAACATACTGGTTAGCTTTAGCAAGAGAATTTTATGTTTTTACAATTCTGAAAGTCTACATACATTTATACACAGTTGAATTTAAGTTTTATACACATGTACACACAGAGTTAAAGTTACCTTTGGTTCATACATAAAGTTAACTAAAAGTCACATGCATGTCTATGCATATACACATATATTAAACAGGATTTGGGTGAAGTGGATGCTTTGGTGGGCCCTAGCAAGCATGCCACTGTGCAAACCACACATATAATAGAGTCAGTAAGAGGAAGAAAGAGGCAAAAGGTAAGTAAACCATGAGACTAGGCAAGGAATTCCTCAGTTATGATGGCAACTTGGTTAACTAACCTACCCTTAGTCAAGATGGCAGGACTTGGTCAACTGACCTGCCCTTATTCAAGATGATGGTGAGGTCATCTGACCTGATCTTAGTCAAAATGGTGGAGGTCATGTGTTTTGCAAAGGAACCACAATTTTCAGAGCCGTAGCAGGAATTTTAAATAGATATAAATAACAAGAGAGACATAGAGGCCTTGTAGAACATACATTTAAAGCTGAATCACATCTGTGTGACCACACCATTAACACATTCTTTCATACATAAAGTGGACAAGAAAGTTACTCAGTGCGACCAGCCACCACCAGCTGCCACGGAGAGCGAGGCTTGAGAGTGAAACAGCCTCCTCGAATCTGGCCAGTTTTGCTGGTTACTGTGAGGCCAGCAGCTTTAGTGGAGGCACAGAGAGAATAGGATTGAGAAAAGAAATAGGAGCAAGAAAAGGAATAAGAGCAAGAAAAGAAGTGTTTACAGGTGGGTAGGGGTGGGGCTGCCCAATGAAAGGAAAAGCAGATGAGCATGAGATGCTGGCAGGACACGAATAGTGTGGAACATGACTAGAGAGAAACTTTTTAATCTGCCTGTTTGCTGGTAGAAATTAGGAAACTCCCACCTTAGGTTGCTATTTAAGGGGCACGTAGGCCATTTTTTAATGAAAAGGTGGGTAATGTTAGAAATCTATAAGTAAGGCAGAGGTTTTAGGGTCTGTAAAAGACATACCAGAGGGGAGGTTGGACAGGTAGTTTCAGATATATTCACCAAGGCAAGAGTGTGAGAAAGGTGAGCTCCTAATGACTATTTATCTGATGTAGGATTCCCATCTATTTTCTGTGATTACCATTAATGAGTAAAGGAACTGCTTTGGGCCTATAGCAGAGCTATAGTGGAACAGAACTAGTCAGGGAAAACTAAATGGGATGTGGGAGAAAGAAGGGTGAAGTCAGAGAGAGAAGCCATTGAGTGCTGGAATTTTAGCCAGTAAACCATAGCAACATAGCTACACACAGTTTAATAGAAATGGGTGAAATTAATATGTAAGAATTAGCCAGGCTCTCTGCTTCTCCCTGTTCTAGAGACAGCCACTTCTTTTCGTGCAGTGCCAGCCTCGTCCCAGAGACACGATGGTGAAGGTGGGAGTGAACGGATTTGGCTGTATTGGACGCCTGGTTACCAGGGCCGCCTTCACTTCTGGCAAAGTGGACGTTGTTGCCATCAATGACCCTTTCATCGACCTCAACTACATGGTCTACATGTTCCAGTATGACTCCACCCACGGCAAGTTCAAAGGCACAGTTAAGGCCGAGAATGGGAAGCTTGTCATCAACGGGAAGGCCATCACCATCTTCCAGGAGTGAGATCTCTCCAACATCAAATGGGGTGATGCCGGTGCCGAGTATGTTGTGGAGTCGACCGGTGTCTTCACCACCATGGAGAAGGCTGGGGCCCACTTGAAGGGTGGGGCCAAAAGGGTCATCATCTCCGCCCCTTCTGCGGATGCCCCCATGTTTGTGATGGGTGTGAACCATGACAAGTATGACAATTCCCTCAAGATTGTCAGCAATGCTTCCTGCACCACCAACTGCTTAGCCCCCTTGGCCAAGGTCATCCATGACAACTTCGGCATCGTGGAGGGACTCATGACCACAGTCCATGCCATCACAGCCACCCAGAAGACTGTGGATGGCCCCTCTGGGAAGCTGTGGCGAGATGGCCGTGGCGCTGCCCAGAACATCATCCCTGCGTCTACTGGCGCTGCTAAGGCTGTGGGCAAAGTCATCCCAGAGCTGAATGGGAAGCTCACCGGCATGGCCTTCCGTGTTCCTACCCCCAACGTGTCCGTCGTGGATCTGACATGCCGCCTGGAGAAAGCTGCCAAGTACGATGACATCAAGAAGGTAGTGAAGCAGGCATCCGAGGGCCCACTAAAGGGTATCCTGGGCTATACTGAGGACCAGGTTGTCTCCTGTGACTTTAACAGTGACTCCCACTCTTCCACCTTCGATGCTGGGGCTGGCATTGCTCTCAATGACAACTTTGTAAAGCTCATTTCCTGGTACGACAATGAATTCCGCTACAGCAACAGAGTGGTGGACCTCATGGCGTACATGGCCTCCAAGGAGTAAGAAGCCCACCCTGGACCACCCATCCCAGCAAGGACACAGCAAAAGAGAGGCCTTCGGCTGCTGAGCAGTCCCTATCCTAACTCAACCCTTGACACTGACGTCTCCCTTACAGTTTCCATCCCAGACCCCCAGATAGCAGGAGGGGCTTAGGGAGCCCTACTCTCTCTTGAATACCATCAATAAAAGCTCATTGCACCCCTCAAAAAAAAAGAATTAGCCAATAAGAAACTAGAGCTAATGGGCCAAGCAGCGATTTAATTAATACAGTTTCTGTGTGATTATTTTGGGCCTAAGTGGCCAGGGACAAACAAGCAGTCTTCCTTACATTTATCCACAAATATCTTCGAGATGAAGCAAGGGTTGAGGACTAAGTCAAATCAATCTGAGACCCATCAGTATGGGAACTGAGGGATGGATAGGATCACTCTAAGTGGCCTGAGATGAGGACACAATCTGAGAGAGAAGAGGGCGAAAGTCAGTGGCGAAGACACAAATATCAATCCTTAGTTGTGGGGAATAACCAAAATCAATGTCAGTGAAAGCTGACTTAAGGGGACCTTACCATTTGCAGTGAGGGAGTAGGCATAGGATGTTGGAAAGTAGTCAAGGTCCTCATGTGTCCTCCACTGGCCTGCTTTGGATGGAAGGAAATGTGGCCAGAGCCTGATCTAGTCACACACCAGTGTTATTGTGCATAACTCTGGGTGACATAAGGCCAGTTCTACGAGGGGTATGGGTCCCGCAAGGGCATTGTCAAGCCACCCAAGGCCTCTGCATATCTCCTTGGCGGGTGGGAGACTGCTGTGTGTGAGAGACAGACAGATAAGCCATGTAAAGATCTGGGCTATAGAGTTTATTTGGAATGTTATGGAGAGGATGAGAAGGGGAGAGGAGGGGAAAGGGGAGAAGGGGAGAGAAGAGAGAGAGGCAGAAGCTGCCTCTCCAGAAGATGAACAGAGAAAGAGAGAGAGAGAGAGAGAGAGAGAGAGAGAGAGAGAGAGAGATGCTCCCTTTTCTTCTCCATTCTACCTAATTCTCAAAAGCATCAGGTTTAAGTCTCTTCTCCAGTCTTTGGCATCTTCAATGCCAAAGTAAAACATACTGGTTAGCTTTAGCAAGAGAATTTTATGTTTTTACAATTCTGAAAGTCTACATACATTTACACACAGTTGAATTTAAGTTTTATACACATATACACACAGAGTTAAAGTTACCTTTTGTTTATACATAAAGTTAACTAAAAATTTACATGCATGCCTAAGCACATACACATATATTAAACAGGATTTGGGTGAAGTGGATGTTTGATGGCAGGAAGGGAGAGATTGGGAGTGCTTGGGACTTGTCTCTCAAAGGGAAAGGGTACCAGGTGACAGACCAGGCCAGCAGATTACAACAACCATTGCCCACAAATTCTAGTGAGGATTGGTAATTATGTAGATCTCAATCTCTCTTCTTCATGCTGGAATTTTGTCTGGCTTGAGCATGCAGGGATATTATTCATGCTGTTATATCTACTATGAGTTCAAATGTACACCCGCCCTGAAAATACTTGTTTCTTTGCGGTCATCCAGCACTCTGACTCTTATAGTCTTCCCATTCCCCCTTTTCACAATGATCCCTGAACCCTAGGAGAAAGGGTTGTGATTGTGTTGGGAGTAACCACTTTTTAGTATCTTTTTCTGAGCACATTGACCAGTCATGGCCTTTATTTTAATCATCATCATTTGTAAAAAGAAGATTCTTTGGTGAGGGAACAGTTATGGACATAGTGGTAAATCATAAGGAATCAGTTCAATATTAGGTCTCTTTATCAGAATAATATTATTTTTTCCTTAGAGCCTATGGTTTGTCGAGTCATAGATTCTTGGCCCATTCTACTTAAAGTAATCAGAGAATGGAGAGAGCCTAGGTGTTCATTAACTGATGGATGAGTAATGGAAATATGATACATTTACACAATATGATATTATTTAGTTATTAAGAAAGATGAAAAATTGATATTTTCAGGTATTTGAAAGAGCTGGAAACATTCATTAAGAATGAGGTAATCTAGAAATAGAAAGACAAAATATCCTGTTTTCTTTTATTTTTGGACTTCAGTTTTGCATTTTCAGATATGTATGTTCCCTTGGTAGCACTCACTGAGATCAGGAAATATGTAAGGGGGTAAGGTAGAGAAATTTCAAGGAAGGGAAGATAGAGGAATTCAGGGGTCAAATGTGAATTGTGAATTTTAGCAATTCCCATTCTCTACTCCCTGCATTCACATTCCTTCCAGTGAAACCTCTTTTCTTCTAAAGTTGTCTCCGTCCCACTTTCATGTTGTGCGTGCATTAAATTTGTATTTGTCCATAAGAGTGGTGTGTACTTGTGTGTTTGTGTGTGTGTACAACTGAAATTATATTGTGTTCCTTGCGTAAACATAGGTGGGAATTTTTATTCCAGAGCATAGTTACTACTCAGTGGCTATCCCTGAGTAACTCCACTCAGTGGAACTTCTTCTTCCAGCAAATATTAACTACTAGTTGTTTCTTAAGTAATGTGGAACCTTGTGAACTCCTCCATACTCCCTTATTAAAAGGAGAAAATTTATCCCACATACTGAAGCATTTATCTAATTATTTTATCAATAAAATTTTAAGATTAAGATATAAGGCAAGAACCTGAATGATCAGATAAGTGGTAGAAAAACAACTAGCGATCTCCTCTCTATCTCCTTCCTCCATCTGAAAGGGTCAAGAATCTTTCTAACCTCCCCACCCTACCATCTTCTGTGTCTTTCTATATGCCTTCTTTCCTCCAAAACCTCTATGGCTAAATTTTGGTCAGTTAGCATCTAACTCAACCCACTGATTCAAGTAAACTTTATTGGCAGTCTTGGAAGTGTCCAAATGTGATCAAAATATCCCACAACAACATACTCACTTAAATGTAATGATAAATTCCACAGAGGGTTCAAGGAGGATTGTGGATCTTTGTGGAGCCTTAGTATATAGAAATTGAAAAAAAACAACTGCCCAGGCTAGGTATAAATATATAAAAAAACAACTGATCAACCAGTAGAAACTCTTATCAGCAATATGGAGTGTTATTTCCCAGAGGTAGACAGTATTGAGCTGTATTGCTTTTGGCCTCAAAGAAGTATACCAGTTTTCTTAGTAAGTGTTGGGAAGAAACACTGTGACCAAGACACTATTTAATTGGGGCATGTTTATAGTTTTGATGATTTGGTCCAATATTACAATAATGGTGAGTATTGTGGCATGCAGGTAGGCAGGTATAGTTCTGGAGCAGTAGATGAAAGCTATAAGCTGATCCACAGGAAGAAAGAAAAGAGAGAGACAGAGACAGAGAAAAAGAAAGACACACAGAGAGAAAGAAGACCTGGAAGACCTGACATGGGTTTTTGAAATATTAAAGCCAACCTCCAATGACACCCTTTCTCCAGTAAGATCACACCTATTCCTCTTTCTAATCCTTTCAAAGAGTTCTACTCCCTGATGACTAAGCATTCATTTTTATGGCGCCTATTCTTATACAAATCACCATACCAATCTGCTCAAAGTTGGCATTATTTTCAACATTATAAATATATTTGAGCACTAGTTTTTAAGATAGGTTTTGTAGAGCCTTTAGGGATAGACTCTTTTGTGATCTTAAGTTTCTTATCTATATTTGGGTCTGATAATGTGCTTGTTTACTTACTTTCTCATGATATATCTATTAATTGTCAATAAAACTCTCTTAAAGAAGTCATGAGTGAATATTCATATAAGTGAGACAGCACATATGGCTTATAAACACATAGAATATAGAAATTACTAAATATTTCATCAAATTTTATTTACATGTTCATATTATCTTTAGAAGTCATGAGAAAATACTCCTAAGTTATGAAGTTTTAAAATGGTGAAAAATAATGGAACAATTATAGTCTATGTGACTAGAGACATAATTATCTTGGCAAATTTTTTGGCAGGAGGAGGATAAAAGTCTGTGTATTAAATGATGATTCCAATTTTTGTGAATAGAAAAAAAATCCTACAAAATAGAAAGAAATACTTCTTTTTATGCCAACTTTAACTAACATGTAGAGTACTTGAGAGTTATAAGAAATGTAATTGTTTATTGGGTTCATTAATAATTAGTAACCAGGCTTCAAAAGGTTAATTAGATGGATTTCTGTTTACTTTTTGGTGAAAACTTGGTTTTCATTATCCTGTTTGTATTTCATGCATCTTAATATTAAAATTCTTTGGTACCAGGAACAATCTTAGATAGGAAGCCTGCAGATACACAGATTTCTTGCAAAAGATGGCATATTAACATAGAACCTATTCACATTCAATAATTAATCACTTCCATAATATTTATAACTAATACAGTAAAATTACAAAATTTTCTTTAAAGAATTTAAGGAAAAAATCTACATTTTCAATAGAAAATTTTCAAGTAATTTTTGAAGCATTGTCATTGGATGTAAGCAAACTGTTTGGAAGACTAATTGTATATTATGAATTCAAAGGTCAAATGGGCCTCTATTGATGGAGTTCTGCACTTGTGTATTGATACTTCTTGTTGCTTGCTTTCTGTACCTTTCAAGGCATATGCCTAATGGACTTAGGGTATTGACGGTTGTAGAGACATGAATTTCAGATGTTCAGAGAAAATACTTAAATGTTTGTTTGTTCAGTGCATATACTAAGAAATTAAATGTAGGTGTCTTTTAAAATCATGAACAACTGCACTAGAAAAATCCAGGTTAAAGTGAAATTTAAATTATCCTTTAGAATAGTAGAACAAATAGACACAGAAGTCACTCAAGCTTGGCCATTTTCATGATGACTTTTACTGGATAGTTCTCCAAATCTATCTCCTCCAGCGCTGTGTGCATCTAAACACAGAGCAATTTCCTGTCCTAGAAGCAATTCAAACAATATCATTAAACCCCATGACTGAACATCTGAAAAATCTGCTTTTTAAAACAAGCTTGTTAATTGCCCAGCACCTGCCAATTCACGGAATGCTAACTAATGCTCAGAAGCTGAATGGTTTCTCTTCCCACTTCTTTTTTGCGTGTGCATTCTTAAATTACAGTTTAGGAGAAACTGTCATAATGAAGACCAGGTAGGAAATCACAAGGATAAAAGGTGAGGTGACAGCTCCAAAAGGCTGCGACAGATGACACCAGTTAAAATATGGTCAGGAGAAAAAGGAATCATCATACTGTCCTTTTCTTTTCACCAAGGCAACTTTCTTTCCAAGTCACTGGTTGCAAAATAGCGCCTGCATCTTTGGGAATATACTCAGTCACAGCTCTGCTCTCACTTTCTGCCAGTTATTTAACAAGGCATCTTTTGTTCAGGTCATATATAGACGTTACTCATTAAAATGCATTTTACACATAGCCAGAAACATAATGACATTAACTTTATAAGCCAGATAGCAAGATCCATCCATCTAACTCAGATACAATGCCATTTAGAATAAGATTAGAAAGTCCTTCAAGTGAATCTGAAACTTCTTATTTTGAAAGGTTTTTCTTGACTTTGTTCCTTATGTAAATACCTTAGGATAGGCAATTCATTATTAAATAAGGAGCACATATTTGTATTGCTGACTGCAACAGCATTGTTGTGCAAAAATAAAAATATTGTCTGTGTGTTTAAATATGGCTATTCTCAAAGGGCAGATATTTGACCTTACAAAGTCTGCAGATAGCCTTATGCTTTACTTCCGGAAGTAAACATAAAGTTCAAACTGAAGGGAAGTGTGCTTATTTAAAACATACTTTACGTCCACATTATCAGTTCTCATAATTTTGTAAATTAGGCACAGGCATTGCTTTATGTTATCTTCTGTTTATCATCTATCTATCTATCTAATCTATCATATGTCTATCATGTTTTCTGTTTATCATTTATCCCTCATTTACCTGTTTAACCTGTCAGTCATAGAATATGTATTTCAAATTTAAGCAAAAATATTATTGAAATTTTAACAGTCTTTATTCCCTCTAGATAGATAGGCATTAGAATGAGGGAAGTTAATCTACACTGTTCTGTTTTTAAGTTTTCCTTGCCCATTACTGACTGTTTTTTTTAACTCTACAGGTGACGAGTCCCTATGGAATGCTGCAAAGAATGCTGGTAAACTGCTTGACAGTTGTTGCCACTGAGCACACCATGTTTTTCCTTTTAGAGATAAACCTGAGTGTCAGGGATTCTTCTCTGAACAGCAAGTGTCTTTTGGTGGTTTAAGTTACATGACATCACACCAGGAGAGAAAGCTGACATTGTGGAAGTTTTGGTCCTTTCATTATCTTTCCATTAATTATTATTATTAAAATTATTGTTGTTGTTGTTGTTAATTATTTGATGAGCAATGTACTGAACTTCTGGCTTGGTCTTGTTCAACCAAGGTTCCTTAATCAACATAAAACCTGGAGATTTAAGCAAGGTATTGACATGTTTCCCCCCTATTTACTTTTTTCTTTTCAGTAAAGGGTATTCAAATGAGAAAGACTGAAATATTTTAAATAAAAAATATGCATTACATTTACTTTTAAAGTGAAATTTTCCACATTTCATTTGAATGATATTGGATCCCATAGAAACTAAATAAACATTAGCACCTTCCATCAGTATATCATTTAATAATCCTCAATCATAAATAACCTCATCATCATAAGAGAGCAAGAATAACTACATGTGAAAAGTCGGTGTGCTCATTCATTTTTCTCAATTTTCCTGGCTTAAATATGAAGCAGACAAGAAATTATAAAAAATTTATAGTTGATTTCAAACACCAAGTAAGAGTTTTTAGTACCATCTTTAAGTTCAAGTGTTCTATTTTGAACTACAATTATTTGACACTTGTCAGATGGTGTATTTAAATACACAATCACAAATATTGGCCTACTTCTGTAAAATAATGAAATAATAAATATATTTCTCATAAATCTTTGCCTCCTTTCCAATTCTTTTTCTTTCTGTAATATTTCAGTCCATTTGCATATATTCATAAATAGCATGAACTGTGCCCATCCCTACTTCTTTGAATAATTGTGTCTGTGGCAAATGGATAACATCTCTGAAACAGTGTGATTGAAGGTTGATATATGTGCTAGACCTCTTGCTCCCAAATTCTTCACATAGTAAATGCTGAGAGTTTTCATTACCACTTCTATGAAATATCTTATCATCCTTGTACCTATATTTGGTTATGCAGATGATTTTGAAATTCCCACATCTTTCAAAAGTCCTTGTAACTCAAACAATTTCCTGTGCAAACACAAATATATAGATGATAAAGCTTGCGGAAGAAGCTTAAGCAACTGCAGCTGTCTTCCGCAGCACAGGTTCCTGCATGCTGCTTATGCTAGCTGCTTAGCCCCTGAAAACTGTGGTCTGCATGCTCAGTCCTTGCACATGGATGGGAGCTTCTGACTTATCATTCCAAAAGGGTACAGCTAAATGGCTTACAATGATTCACACGATTGATTCTCTCTTTGCAACCTTTCTTTTGGTAGGAAGCTGCCATTCTCTGGAGAAATCCAAACTTCCTTAAAAGGAAATGCCATAGAGAGGAACCAAGTCCATTGGCTAAAGGCCACCATCGTCCACCAAGCAGATGAGCAAATGCACCTTAATGTTATTCCAGGGTCAAAGTTTGAAACCCGGGGAAAGCAAGATAAGCAACACTGCTTATGCCTGTGTGAACCCCTTGAGGTTAAAAGTGCTTAGTACAATGACTTATTGTTGGATGTTTCTGGATTATTGGGTAATTTGTCACACAGCCATTGCTGGAACATTTGCTGCCACGTAAGTGAATAAAGCATGAGAAGCCATGATGAGAGTAAAATCACCTGTGTGTTTTGTACTCAGATTTCCTAAATATCAATTAGAACCACTTGACAGATGCTTTTAGTTTATGGTATGTACAAATAAAAATTCTATTTTTCGCATTGATTTGTCTCTATTTCACTCCTTCTCTCCCCATCTTTGTGTTTCCTGTAAGTCTGTTTCTTTCTCTCTGTGTTTCTCTTTTCTTGTCTCTCTCTAGTGTGTGCGTAATTACTTTTATATAATTATTATATTTGATATATCTAGCCTTGGTTCTCTTTATCCAAATTACAGAGTGGCATGTGCTCTGGCTCTTGTCGTTCTAATAGGCCACTCTGGTTCATAAGGAAAAGCACTGATCTGTTCTGTCCACTTGTTTCAGTCATGTGGGTTCCTATGAGAAGTGATTCCTAAGATGTATCTATCTTGAGACTCCCTGGTACTAAATGCCACGTGTACTCATTTTCAGTGCAATAGTGGTAATGAATGCATAAATATGGGCATACTTTCAATTCATAATTGCTATGTGATTTAATTTATGTCTATGAGAAATTATACAATTTGGATTTCTTTAACTGCTTATAGCTAATCTCAATGGTTTCCTAAGTTTCCTCTTTTTCCCACAGATGTGATTCTCTTTAGCACTATACTAATGGAAATGTCTCTTGGAATGATGAATCAAATATCAATTACAACAAATGCTGCCTTTGTTTGATAAGAGCCTTGTGTCAGCATTTTACTTTAAATGTCTTAATATTTTTATGTCATAGTTGCTGAAAGTCATGTCATCAAATGTACCATAATCAAATAAGTACTGACTTTAAGGCTTCATTTTTCTATGCTATTAGAATACAGCTCTGAATGTAAGTGTTATGGAGACAAGGCTTTGAAGTATGGTGTCATTATTAGAAATGAGCAGAAATTATCCTTAAAGACAAATTTTCTAAAAACATGATTCTTTGGAAATGATACATTTAAAATACCTTTATATAGAAAAAAGTAATAGAATATTTCAGATTATTTTGAAAACTTCAGCCTAGGAGAAAACCAAATGATATTGAAAACGTAGGAGACTATCCCCATATGTGTGTGTGACTATTTTCAAGAATATTTCTTTCTTTCTCTTTTTCTTTCTTTCTTTCTTTGTTCTTCTTTCTTTCTTTTTTTCTTCTTTCTTTCTTTTTCATTCCTTCTCTCTCTTTCCCTCTCTCTTCCCCCTCTCTTTCTCTCTTTCTTACCAGTGTTAAAAGTATGGCACAAGATAGAATGCTTGATAGTTTCACAGACATTTATCTACTTTGAAAGATTGTCATAAACACAGATGCATTTGTTTTGATGATTTGATATTTTAAGAAACATGCATAATTTTTCAGAATTTTGGATTGCACATTTATAGATAATAAAAGCAAACATTATATGTAATGCATATTCTATGTAATGGAAACATTTACATTTTCATTCATGCAACAAACATAACCTCTAAGCAAATTCTCATTCTTGACTGAACTGCTTCTTGGGAGCCATACTGCATTTTTCTCCACGTGAGAGACATTCTTCATATAAATAAAGCATCTCTTGCAATCTCACTGTTTTGATCTTTTATAAAAGTATAAAAGGCACTTTTTATAATACTGTAAAAAGCTTTTTCATAAAACGTATGCTTTCTTTTCTTCTTGCTTATTTCTGTTTTTCTTCTTATTGTTTTGTTGTAAAAATATATGCTACCTTAAAAATTATGAATGAGCACAGAAATCAGATACATACTGGAATAAGTACTGTGTTATTCAATTCTGTCCTCAGAGTCTTAATAAGGAAGATGGCTGTCATTAGCAAAGAAGTTACATTATTGATCAATGAGAAGTAATGCAAATTTATATCCAATTAATTGGAATACTCTAATGTTAAAGATAACAGATAAGAAAGAGCAAGTTTATGAGTATTGATGACAAAGGATACACTAATTAAGAAAAATATGCATATCAAAGGATATTAGATAATAACAAATATTTAAGTATCTCATGAGCTATGAGTTCAGCACTGAGAAGAGTGAGAAATGATAGTATGGAAAACACTGATGCTTCTTATATGCAAACAATTTTATTCTTATTTTTAATTACTGGATTGTTTCATTTTATTTTAAAAAAAGAGAAGAATAAGAGTATATATATATATATATATATATATTACTTTTAAAGTCATTTTACACATCAACAACTGTCTGTCTCCCTCCCCTTCTCCAGCTCCTCTCCCTGCATAACCCCCAACCCTTATCCATCTCTTTGAGAGGGTTAAAATCACCCATAGAGAGTCAACTAAGGCTGGCATATGGAGTTGAGGCATGATCAAGTCCCTCCACACTGTATAAAAGCTGAGCAAGGCATCCCACCATAGGAAATTGGTTCTGAAAAGCTAGTTCATGCACCGGAAATATATTTATATTTATGTGGATACATTTGTTAGTAAATGTTGAATTATCACCCATGTATCAAGGAGAGTCTGAGAAAAAAAAAGTAAGTAACAAGTATTATGAAATTTACTAATATGTTTTCAAATTCATCAGTTATAGGAGTTGAGTAAGAAAACCAATTCAGGCTCTTATTCTTGCTAGTTATATTTGTGTTGATATTATCAAGATAAGCAGCAATTAAAGACAATTTGAGCCTGACGAGATGGTTCAGTGTGATAAAAACATAAACATAAAGAGCAGAGTTAGAATCCTTAGAACCTACATAAAACCAGACATGTAGAGCAGCAGTCTCTACTACTTGCACTCCTATGGAGAGATAGGAACATGTCTGGAATCATGTGGGATAGCTATTCTGAAATGTGCAGGGGTAAAACAACCCAGGCACCTTATATCCAAGAATGTCTAAGGTTTTCCTCTGACATCTGCTTATGTGCTGTGGTACATGTACCCACATTCATCTGTATGAATGTGTATGTGGATAGGCATACATATATACTCAAAATATTTATAAAACCTCAAATGCATATGAAGCTGATGTGGAAGTCCCCTCTGTGTGCTGTTATTACCATTGATGGATAAAGAAACTACTTTGGACCCATAGCAAGGCAAAACTTAGGTAGGCAGGGAAAACTAGGCTGAATCTTGGGAGAAAAAAGGGCAGAGTCAGAGAGATGACATGGAGCCACTGCCAGAGTCAGACATGAAGAAATTTTGCCAGTAAGCCACTGCCATGTGGTGATACACAGATTCAAAGAAATGGATTAAATTGATATGTAAGAATTAGCCAAGAAGAAGCTAAAGCAAATGGGCCATGCAGTGATTTAATTAATACAGTTCATGTGATAAATTCGGGTCTAAGCTAGCCGGGCAGCCAGGAACCAACAAGTGGCATTTCCTCCAACATGAAGCAGAGGTATGCAATGGCAAATTGGAATTTGGGAGAGTCAACTAAATAGCTGATGGGGAAACAGACCCTAATTACATTTCAACTGTGATAATGAATATGATTCACAAGATGTGTTGGACAAGAGAGTGCTCATCAACAAAGTTCTATGTACATTTGGGTTAGGAGTTGTGAACTGTGATGGAATACTCATGTCCTTTGAGGATTTTCCTAATTCTGGACAAAGAAGAGCAGAACTTAGAGAGCTCATAGTGTAAGACATTTGAAAGCAAGTGGAGGATGAGACTGAAAGAAGAGGAATTGTTTCCGAAGGGTTGACTGCAGAGGCTATCACTTGGGAAATTATTCAAGCAGGGGGATTCTTGACATCACATTGCAATATACCTAGAGAGCTTTCCAAAACATTGTTTCCAGAACTTGAGTAGTACATACCTAAGATTGGGAGTCTGTCCTCTGTTTCACAGTAGGCAAGTGTTCGTGAACTTTTACTAAAAGGGGCATATTGAGTGAAAAACATTTGTCTGCCAGTTTTGAATTTTTTAGATCAATTTTGTGATATTCAGACTTACTATAAGCCTTAATCATGCCAATAACGTCTTTTTCATGCACTAACACTTTTATCAAAGAGAGGAATGATGTAGGATTGCCTAAATGTAAACATGACTTTAATTCCCTCAATGCCAAACTTTTCAGTTCCATTCAGCTGCTCGTGATATCACTGGCCCATGAGATTATAGTTATGTCCTCTAATATTTCTAAAACCACTTATTAGTGGTAGAAGTGTTATCTAGTTTTATAATTTGCAGTAATATTGTTGTAATATAAGCAGTGAGCTTATTATCTCCTTGTATGTGTAGACACTGGGATGTCAAAAAGTAAATTAAGTTGTCCAGCATCTTTTGAAGAGGAGGCAAGATTCAAACCCCTAGATGTTTGATTCTAAACCCCAAACACCACTTGCTATCATTAAAAACCATCTTCATTCAGTAGCTCCTACAGTTGGCAATGGATTTTCTGCTTTCTTTTTTATTATTATTTTTATTAAGATTCTCACTTTATTAGCATGTTTTATTGGCTTGGTGTCTCCTTCATGTTAGTAGTACTCAAAATTGTCCCCAGTTATGTGATCTGCATGTCCAGAAATTTCTATTGGCTTCTATTCTGTCAGTTTGCAAAACAAAAGGCCAACCCCAATCATACTTTTACTATCACTGTTCAATAAGTATCCTTTTTTCTTATTGCTTTTTTATCTTTGTTGTTGTTGTTTTTGTTTCTTTCTCTTTTTTTGTCAAGACAGGGTTTCTCTGTGTAGCTGTCAGTGGCTTGGAATTCACTATGCAGACCAGACTCATCCCAAATTTGTAGAACTTCTGCCTCCTGCCTCTGAAGTACTGCAATTAAAAACAGGTACCAACTCTACCTGGCTCTTTTGAGGGGTTTATTTTTATTTACCATTTTTTGAGACATGGTTTCTCTATATAATCCTGGTTGTCCTTGACCACAAATTTGGACCAGACTTGTCTTGATTCATGGAAATCCACTTGCCTTTGTGTCCTGATTGCTGGAATCCAAGAAATGTGTCATGACATCTGCCACCAAATTCAACTTCTGATAATTTTTTAAAAATTAGTTTTGTTTTTACTTACATATCTATGTGAGAATAGATGTCACATTGCTGTGGTGACTGTAGAGGTCAGAAGAAGACATAAGATCCTTTGTAACTCTAGTTACAGGCAGTTGTGAACTGCCTGACAAGAGTGCTGGGCACTGAACTGGGGTCTCTGTAAGAGCAACAAGTACTATGAAACTCTGTACTACCTCCAAAAGCTGTTCACTTTTAAACAATGTAACAAAAAGATGAGATAATTATTTGAGTTATTTCTAATAAGTGTCCAGTCTTTGCTATAGCTTCCATAGGAGTGTCTTTGAGAGAATAATCTCACTGCTTATATTACAGTGTATGACTATATAACTATTAGCTCTAATATTTAGCATTTATTTATTTTCAAATGAACCAATCCCACAATATAGTGGTTAAAATAAAGTCAGTATGAGTCTATGACATTTAGGTGTAAATAACCTTTGATGATGAATTAGCTTGTCCCCAAATGCAACTTGGCATTTTCAGTCCAACCGAAGGACTATAGTATACACCTGTCATATGGGATTCCCCTCTGTATGCTGTGATTATGTTTTATTATCATTGGTTAATAAAGAATCTACCTATGGCCTGCACAAGGCAGAACAGAACTAGGCGGGTGGTGGGACTAAACTGAATGCTGGGAGAAAGAAAGCAGAGTCAAAGAGAATCCATGTAGCCACTGCAGTGGACAGACACTTTCACTGGAGCCCACTGAAACTTTTGCAAGTAGGATACAACCTCATGGAAATACACAGATCAATAGAAATGTGACTCAAAAGGACAATTTAACACACGGACCAGAAGTGATACCTCATTGCTCTGTGAAGCATGGCATTTCATTTAGTTAGGACTATTCTAAATTAATTTTTGTTAATTTTGATACCAAGTTTTTTGGTTCAAAAAAAAGTGATGTCAGAAGTATTATGGGACTGACATTATCAACAGAAGAAAACATTTGAAAAGAATTAAGTAATGGTTACTTTATCTTAAAAAGTTTGAGGTTTCGAATCTTTGTCAGTAACTTCCTATATAAAGCTGCAGCCACAGTGTGATTCATGGTGTACAATATTTGAATCTGTTTCCTCATATTCTTGTGGTTTGAGTTTAAACATCTTAGCTCCTTGGATTTTGGAGTATATCAGTTTTACAACTAGCAGATGATTCCTGTTCACTAAAGGATCGATTTCTGAGACAGGTTTCATACTGCTAATGTGTACTTCATTAGCCACTCTCAGAACTGCGCTAAGACTAGAGTTATTTCTACCATCTTCCTCTCCTCCTTTGCATTTGACCTTGAGAAAGGTGAGATGCAATTGGCATAAAAAATCTCAGACTCATTCATCCTTCTCTCTTCTCTCCATCCTTTAAAATTGGAGACACAAAGCTCTTGTAAAGCTACCCTGTCTCAGCTTCTAATTTTCAGAATCCTGAATCAACACAGAAAAAAAACGTAGCCAATGAAAACAGACAGAGTAGCTATATATTTTCATAGACTCAAAGATATCAGCTACGAAATATTTGTGAAAAATTTTTTTTACATTTGTGTTCTTTTTAAATAAAATTATGTA
>JAQHUG010000274.1:955440-967537 GCA_028555095.1 Dicrostonyx torquatus | reverse complement strand
AGGTTTTACGTGGAGTCAGCCAATCACGTTGGGCAGCCAAACTGTTGTAAATTATGGGTGGAGATGTGTGGGTTATGTTCCCCAGCCACCAGGCTCCCAAGCCCCCTGCCTCTGGCCCGCTCAGCTGCTGGCCACCTGCACCGGAAATAACATACATGAGAATGGTATTTAATTAAACTCTGCCTGGTCCATTATCACTGGCCTTACAAAATACAGGAGAACACTCCCACATCACACACATACTGCTGGAAGTCTATGAAAGGGAGGAAGTTTATTTAAGAAGGAAGCTTTAGATCTTTGCCTTTTTGTTCTTGCTTTATTAGCAAGTCCACTCCTTGACTGGAAGTAAAACCTACCTCTTTGGCATTCTAGCATACACTAAAAGCCAGCTGAGACATCCAACTGTGGACTGAGAAACTACTGGATTCTTAGACTTGCTGCTCATGGTCAGACATTGTGGGATTAGCAGACCACTACCTATACGTCATTCTAGTTAGTAAATCTCATGTGTGTGTGTGTGTGTGTGAGTGTGTGTGTTTTGTGTGCGTGTGTATGTGAAATTTACATTGTATATATGGGGTATATTCATTAAATATAACATTATATCTATTCATCATGTAATTATTCTATAAATTCTGTTAATGTAGAGAATCCTGACTAATAATCTATAGTGGTAAATTAGAATAAACTACAGTGGCTATATACTATACTTTAGAATTTCAGTTCAGGGTCTGTATTTTAACATATGTTGACACGTCTCAAACATTGAAGTATCATCCTAAAAGATACTTTCTTCACAAGGAAGATATTTCATGGCAATTTTGTGTCTTTCTATTTGTCACTGTATCTTTTACTCATTATGTTCTGCTTTTTTCTGAATGTCTTGTAGTTGAAATCACACATTATGCATTCTCTTCATTGTGACACTTTGCACACAGTAAAACCCACTTAACATTCTTCAGTGAAACTTAGTATCTTGATGCCTCATTTCTTTCAATGTGGAGACTATAACATTGTATGAATATGCTAGTTACTTTATACTTTTTCCTATTGAAGCAACTCTACTTTGCTTCCCTGTTTTGGAAATTATGAATAAAACTGTTATAAATATTCACATTCAGATCTTTGTGTAGAGAGACATTATCAATTCATTTGCATAAATATATACAAAACAGCAAAAGTTATGTTTTTGATGAAACCAGTAATATACAAAACTTTCAAAAAGTTTTTGAAAGTGTGTACTCACATAGCACCAACATATCAGTTCACGAGTGTTCATGTTGTTCTATATTCTTGTCTTCATTCAGTCAATATTTTAGATTTTATCCATTCTAATATGGGTAGTCACATCTAATTTTCTTTTAATTTGTATTGCCCAGTAATGACTGAGGTGGACTAACCTTTAATATTTTTTTATTTCTTATATGTGCATTTTCATTGATAAGGTGGCTTGTATCTTTGCTCTCCATTATTTTGTTTATTTCTCATTATACTTGAAACCCACTGAACTATTTCAATTCAGGAAATTGTGTTAGCAAAGTTTGATGTTATATGTATCCATACATACAAAGTTTTTAGCCACTAGATGAATAGAAGATGAAAGAAGGCATGACTACAGATAAATAGACCAACTGTTAGTAGGACATTAAATCATTCAACTGAAGAGTTACTCATGATATTTTGGTGAAAGATATTTAGATTTGGTATACATTTTGTAGTACTTTTGCTACTGTATTAGATTACTGTAGCATACATTCATAATCTACAGACTAATATATAAAAGCATAAATAATTTTGAGACTTATTTTTATCCTTACTGTGTTCCATTTTACTAAGTAGTATTTTGGAGAATTCAAGTACTGATGTGTATATAGTCAACTGTGGATATTTTTGCTCTCTCTCCCTCTCTCTCTTTCTCTCTCTCTCTCTCTCTCTCTCTCTCTGTGTGTGTGTGTGTAACTAATTTCCACTGATGACTCCTTGTTTTCATTATGTGAAGAGGAAATCATGTTTACTGATGCTGTCTACACACTCACCCTAGGAGCCAGGCTGTGAGAGGCTGAGAACAACCACCAAATAGTTACCATGGGTTCCTAAGCAAACATCAAGTCTTCTGACAGATGAACACATTACTAAAAAAGCCAAAGCATCACTTCTGTTCCTGTTTCCCTGCTGCATGATGGTCACTGTACCCTAGTGTAATGCAATGTGCATAGAGAATACAGTCTGTACCGAATACTCATATTCCTTTTATAACATGCTTGGCAAACCACAGAAAGAACTGGAGGGAGAAAGTTTCTCACCTCCCTGCGTGAGTCATTATGAAGTGTGGAAATCTATTTCAGCATCAAAAGTTGAGTTTAATGGTCTTCCATAGAGTAGTGGTTATCATCTTCACCTCACATAAAAGTTATAGAGGTAGTAGTGAGTATAAGAAGGGATTGATGAGTAAGGAAGTTGCAGAAAAAAATACTGATTTTTTAATTATTCTAACCTAATTTTCTTATTGATTCTTTGGGAAAGTCACATCATTCACCCTAGTTCCACTCCTCTCCCAATTCCCCACCCCATATCTGCCCCTCACCCTTGCATCATACCCCCAAAAGAAAAATTTAAAAAACTAAACCCAAACCAAACAAGCAGAACATCTTTTTGCTTCTCCATTTTCCCCACCTCTTCAACAGCTCTTCAGTAGTCTTAGTGGCATTGGGAGCCATGGCCTGTCACACAGAATAATCTTTTGTCCAGTCAGCCTTACTAGCAAATACTCATTGCATTGAGGCATTGGTCTGGTTCAAAGCCTCTGGGATTTGGTAAACCATCATCACTGGGAACTAACCAAAACTCCGCTCAGATATCCAGGGGCTGACCCAGGGCAGGGAGATCCTGTGCATATCTTCCCATGTCTCTCATGTGCATCAGCAGGATGGTGGGTAGGTGTTATGATAAGACAACCCAAGGTCACGGGTGTGGGCCTGGATGGCAGCTGAGCTGGTTAGTCCAGGCCACTGAGGCCATCCCTGTTAGGTGATGGGTAGAGCCAGCTTCTCTACATCCATGCTGTCATAATCAGCTCGTCAAGATTCATGGTAGTGCCATCTCTAATGGCTCATTTCTAGTGGCACAGTGGAGGGGTGGACATTTCTAGGGAAGTATAAACTCCACTGTGAGGGGAGGTTCACAGCTTTCTTGGGTCAGTGTTCTGCAAGGGACAGGGACACATTTCTGAGTTACAGTGAAGGGCAGGCCTGATCACCTTGGCCCTCTGCTTTGATCAGCATGGTTCTTATGTCCTCCTGTGGCAACACATGCTACAGACATCAACACAAACCACAGTTGCAGCAAGATCATGGACGCAGACATGGCCTTAGGCAACATCTCTGGCATGGATTACACCATGGCTCCAGGTTGCATCACTGGCCACTCAGGTCAGCTTGTCTCTGGCTGAGGCAAGAACCTCCCAAAATACTGACTTTTTATATGTTGATTTAGGATGCCTCTAAGGTATAGAAAAAGACATGCAAATCCAGAGTGAAAGGAGAAGAATTATCTGGACTGCAGTTGAGAATAATTGGAAGATTAGGAAGATCTAAAGTCGTGAGTTTCTGTGACTTTATGACTTAAGTATTTATGTAAGTTCAGAAGACTTGTTAGCCCATGAGTGCTCACCACCAAAGTTGACAAGTGATCTATAACAAAATAGAAAAAAATTTAAATGACGTCAGGGCTTAGCAGAAAAGATGCATCAAGCATTTTCCAATATTCTTTCTGAAATACTAGAAACAGTCAGTGATTGAAAATAAGTTTCATCAAGTAACAAACTTGTGGTAGAAATTTCAAACATTTTTTTGACAGCAGGACTCCTATATCCTAATTTTGATTCTTTGGGTAGGTAATTTCTTTTTGTTGATGTCCAAGTTCAATAATGGACCCTTCTTAGCTCAAGGGAACTGCTGTGTTTTATTTTTAATTAAATCTGAGATTTCGAAAATCACTCATTTTTTCCCCTATAGTTGTTAAAATGAGACTGGAAAACAGTATTTGTTGGGGTTTTTACCTTCCTTCAGAGGAATGACATGTGATACCAGGTGAAGTCACAGAGGCTGCTGCACTTATACTATCTCTGCTTTTCACCCCCAGTGCTTTCAAAGAGAAATCTTTGCATGCATATGCGTCCCTTAATGAGTGTGTCATATTCATGATTGTCCATTTTCCAGATGTGATAGTCATATAGTCACCACATTTAATACAACTTACATTTTTCTATATTTTAACCATCTACATATATGCATATAAATTAGATTAAATTGTAGAATGGTCAAATATGTGATACTTTTCTTTACAACTTATTGCATATAATATACTGTTACAGACTGTTCAATTTCTTCAAACATGGCATACTTATTGCTATGATTCGCATATTTTTGTGCTCAAAAATTCCATGTGCTTTTAAGCTTCATACCTCATTTCATAGAGAGATAGCTGATATTCTAAGACATGTTCAATGTGGTTCATACATAATTAGACAGTTTTCCCAAAATTGAGATGTTACCAAAAAAAAAATGAAGATTACCACAAAATCTCTCATGATCCCCTGGCTTTTTTGTAACCTTTTCAGTATATGTTCCAACACTGTGACAGCCTCCACGATGAGGCTCTCAACAAAGGCCAACAGATGGAATGCCTTGATTTTGTCTTTCAGCTGCCAAAATGCAATAAAAATAAACCTTCTTATACATAAAGTTCTCAACTTCAGGTATTTGATTATAAGATGAAAATAGTTACTTTGAAAAATAAATCTACTGCAAGTTTCCCTGCAATCGGTTCAAACAATTGTTACTAGCTTGCTGTTGTGCTCCTTAAACAACTCAGTAAACTAAGAGGGTAAACTATTAATAAATGGGATAGATGTAGGGACAAACTAACAGAAATAGATGTCAAAATCTAAAACATTGTTGAGAACTATTTGTTAAAATTATCATGAGCTAATAAAATTTATATTTATTAATGTGTTTGAAACTTAGATCCTGGATTCTTTGTGCATTGATATGTAAGAAAATTATAGCAAAACAATGGAAAACAGAGGTTCTTCTGAACACTAAATAAAAAATTACTTAATAAATTTGAAGAATTGTGTATAAATCTTATTGTTGACATGATATGAAATGTCAATAAATAATATGCCATCTTTCAAATATTAAGACAAATTAACATACTGAAAAAATCAATACTTTAAATACAGATAAATGCATGAACTCTATCCTTCAATTTTACAGCATTGTCCTCTGAACATTATAATTCATCTTGAGCATTTTAGAAATTTTTTTATCTGAATTTACAAAATAACATTCACACTTTGTTCTTCCTTGAGCGCTGTATTTATTTGGATAAATTTTCTAGAAGATAAATGATGGCTTATTTTCTCCTAGAATGCTAAATTAGAGAATACACAATTGTAAAATGGTACGTTTAGTTATTTTATTCTGGAGTGGTGTAATAAATGATATAATAGAAGGATCATTATTAAAATCAAATTAAGGAACTTAAAACATGACTTGTCCACCTCCTAAGAACTAATAATGCATTTGATTAGAGATAATACAAATTTTTAAATCATTTTATGAATTAGCAAAGGCAGTACTGAAACAACACTGAGATACTGGTTAGTTTACAAACCCAGTTTAAAAGACCCCATATTGTCATTCTGTATTTCAAATATTTGCTAGTTCAAATGACATTTCTATGACAGTTACAAATGAGAATGTGTATGTCTAACTTGGATATCATTACCTTCATATTCTGGCTCAATCAAAACGGGATCCTTTTGTCCATGATACAGAGGAAAATGCTAAGGACCTTATGCATACTCATTATGAAGAAGAAGACATGCAGGAGCTGAGTAGTAATTTGAGACAAAGTATGTGGGAAAAGGACAGGAAATATTTTGCTTGAAAGTGTTGCAATTAATTTTTTCCAGGTAATGAATGACATATGATTGACTACATGAGTATTTTAATAATTCTTTCCTCCATAGTTTTTAATCCTTTGTACAGTGAAGATTATAACAAAATTCAAAATATTTGTGTAATTTAACAGACATGTAAAAGATGCTGCCAGAGGATTATGTCTAAGTTGCCAATAATGTGTCAGTGTTGCATTAAAGAAAGCAATGCTTGAGAATCCTTTGGGAATACACCCAAAAGTTGTATTGCTTGTTCATGAGGTAGGTTGTTTGTTTGCACTCCCACCAGCAATGCAGGAGTGTTCATTTTACCCCACATCCTCTCCAGCATAGGTTGTCATCACTGTTTTTGATCTTGACCATTCTGACAGGTATAAGATGGAGTCTCAGAGTTGTTTTGATTTGCATTTCACTGATAGCTAAGGATATGAGCATTTCTTTAAGTGGCTTTCAGCCATTTTAGATTTGTCTGTTTAGAGTTCTCTGTTTAGGTCTGTACCCCTCCTTTTTTTTCCCTTGGGTTATTTGTTTGTTGATGATGGCTTCTTGTGTTCTTTGTATATTTTGGACATCAGCCCTCTATCTGATGTGGCATTAGTGAAGATCTTTTCCCATTCCATAGGTTGCTGTTTTGTCTTGTTGACCTGTCCTTTGCTTTACAGAAGCTTCATGTGCTCAACTATGTTCACAGTAGCATTATTTGTAATAGACAGAAGCTAGAAACAACTTAAATGCCTCTTGACTGAAGAATGGATAAGGAAAATGTGATACATTTACACAATGGAGTAATACACAGCAGAAAAAAACATGACATCTTGAAATTTGCCAAAATTGGATGAATCTAGAAAACATCATATTGAGTGAGGTTACCCAGACTCAGAAAGACAAATGCAATATGAATTCACTCTTAGGTAGTTTTTGGACAAAAAAAGCAAAATAAATAAATAAATAAACCTGCCTACAATTTACAGCCTCAGAGAACTGAGACAACAAAGAGGTGCCTAAGAGAGATATACATGGATCTAATCTTTGTGGAAAATAGAAAAAGACAAGATTTCCTAAGTAGATTGGGCACTTGGGGATCATGGGAGAGGGTGAAAGGGGAGGGGGCAGGAAAGGAGGGGAACAGAGATAAATATATAGCTCAATAAAAACAATAAATAAGTCTTACAAGGAAAAAAATGAAAGAAAGAAATGCAGTGGAAGCATACCTGCTTGACGTTATTTAACTAAAGTGAGTCCATTGAATTCTTTACTTCACACTCCCTGTGGCTTTCTTTGTCTGGTTTGTAAGTCTAAATCTGTCAGCCCCTATGTCTCTGTCCAAATAACCCTATGTGTGTGTCTATCCATTGTACAAGTTGTGTGTGTATATGCATGTGTGAATGTTAACTGTCTGTGAGCAGTGTGACTGTCATTTGTATATGTGTGTGTATGTGGGATTCACTCTATTATTGAACGGTATAGAAGCATCACACTGAGAAGAACTGTGATACTTTACAGAAATCTTTAACAGAGTTTTATAGGGCATTAAGTCACTAGCTCTAGCTAACCCCAGATGGCCTAGAGAACGAGCATCACTGTTTATCAACCGACAAATATACATGACTGCTTTAGACTTTATTGTAGATTTTAGGAAGTTGCTTTTACATTATATATTTGATGTTTTCAGCAAATGACACATACCTGTTACTCTGTGTCTGGGCATGGACTATGGTAGCCATGCAGTAGCTTAGGCTGAAAGGTTGATTGCATGGGAAATTCAAGGCAAGTTGATTGGTTGCTATGGTGTTCTCTTAAAGGTAGCTAAAATAAAACAAGTCAAGTGCACAGCAGACTAGTAGTTTTACATTTTGAGAGACCTCAAGGTCTCTTATTAACTTTGGCAATGAGGTCAAGCAAAAGTTCCAGTCTGTTAGAAAGTAAGAGATATTTTTCAGAATATTGCATTGCTGTGACACAGGGTTTGATTTATTTGGCACTAGAGTTTGTACGTCTAATATATACTAGAAGATAATTCTACATTAACTTGAGTGGAACTGGGAGTTAGTTAGGATGATTACATACATATAAACTTGGTTTGCCTTCTTTGAAATGTTAGAAACAGAATTTCTCCAGAGTTTATGCTGTCAGGTAAGAAAGATAGGCCTGTGAATATGAAATAGTTCAGGAAGACAACATAGGAAGTAAGAAAATTTATTTCTATGGAAAAATAAAGGATAAAAGCTTGCATATAGATATTTGGATTTTAAAATGTATAATAAAATACATAGAAAACAAAATACATTTGATAAATATTGGCAAACATGTTTATTTAAAAATTGAAAATGTTTAAAAATAACTCTATTTCATCAGACTATATTTATGGAGTTTCTGAATCATAACTGTAAATTACTAATGAATCATGTACACAGAGAGACAAGGTAAAAATGTTTTCATAGAACACAATCTATCCACCTTGATAATAAGGGGATTGTGGTGAGGACCAATTTCTACTTCTGATTATAAAATATAAAATACAAAATACCAGGGCTGAGGTTAGTAGAATTTTCCCTAAATGTTCAAACAACAAATATTTCTGGGGATTCATTAAACCCTAAGGTTTCCAGGAGTACAAACGTGACCTGTTACAACACCAAAGCAGCCACACATTAAAGCCACCCATAAAATGCAATTGTTAACAAATGTAGATAGCAAGCTAAATGCGGCTTTCATTTCATAGTCTTCTAATGTCTTTGTGTGCATTAGCAGCTATTAGTCTGGAGTTGTGAAATGTGTTAGCAGTTCTATTTTTGGTGGCAGGATATTTTCCCCTTAGTTTTATATTATCTTTAATACTTGTTGCCTGTTTGTCCCTAAGAGGCACTTGACAGAATACACATTAGAAGACTGAAAGAATTGTACAGCGAAAGGATCAGTGATGACTTCTCCCCTCCTATCACTGATGGTGCGTTCTCTTATAAGCAGGACTAATGCAACAGCATGGCAGCTTGATATAATAAGAAAGCATGATAGTTATGACAGTTAGCTTCTAAAAAAAAAGTGGCTGAAGTTTAAATACTTAATCTGTTAAACCCGGAACATCTTGTAAAATATATCTGCCGTTGTTGCTCTCAGCCATACATTCTACATTTATCAAGGGAAATTAATAAAGTGACAATCTGGGGAAGCTCAATTCATAGTTGATTAAATAAGGAACATTTGTAACCAAATAATAATTTTCAAAATGACTGTGTATAGTCATCTACTTGCCCAAATGTTAAGGCCCTGTATGACTGAATGGAATTTTATAAAACTAAAAAGGCTCCACACAGACCAAGAAACAATTAACTTGATTAACTGAAGTATACAGAGTGGCGAAGAATCTTTGCCAGTGATACATTTAAGTGTGGACTCAAACCCAGAATATATAAAGAACTCAAAAAAAACAATCAAATGAACAGATGATTCTTTCAAAGAATGTTCAAGCCTGAGAGGAAAAAATAAATGGATAAGAAATATTGTAAAAAGTGGTCATTATTTGCAGTTTTTAGGGGAATGCAGTCAAAACAAATTAGAGAACTCATCTTACCCCAGTCATATATCATATTTAATAGCAAAATCAGCAAAACAACTAACAGCAAAGGCTGGAACAGGTGTGGGGAATAGGGAATCTTTATTCACTGTTGGTAGAATTGCTGGCTGGTAGTGTCACTATGAAAATCAGTGTATTAAATTCTTTAAAGGTCAGATATTAGTAGCTATACACCATTTAAAATATATGCCCAAAGGACTCGTCATCAGAATCCACAGATATTGCTCAGCCATGTTCATTGATGCACAACAGGTGCATGCACAACTGGTAGGTCATGCCATCACCCTCCACGTCTGTACCTCAGTGAATGGAGGGCGGAAATATAATGCATACACACTATGGGACACTATCCAGCTGTAAAGAAAAATTAAGTCATGAAACCTGTAAATAAATGGACAGGACGAGAAACAATCATCTTGACTGAGGTAACTCTGCCAAGAATGACACAAATCTATGTTTCCTCTCATAGGAGGATCTAGCTCCACATATTCAGACATGAGTACATATCTTGTAGCAATTGCAGGAGCTAGGAAAGTAAAATGGTACTATTTGGATGTAGAAGGGTGAAGAACATCATGGAGGGGAGTAGCAGAGTACACGTGATTCTATCAGAGAAATGACAAATAAATGAAGCTCTAATTATGGAGAAGGAGGAATATAAGTACAGGAAAATTTGAGAAGACGGTAAAATAATGATAAGCTGTTTGAAAAGCCAGAAGGTATCATAATAATGCCTACCTTAAAATAACAACTATGATACATATTAAGTCCATGCATAAATATACATATGTAGTTTAAATGTAGTTTTCACATCTGGGATAACAATGTTTCCCTAGCAAGCCAAAATCACCTAACAAAAACTCCAACAGCATACATAAAAAGCCCTCTCTTGAGTTTTGGTCAGGATTGTCTAAGGACTCCCAAAACATTAAAGATCATTGTATTTGGTGACCACCCTAGGTGGAAGGCCTGTTGCTAAAGATACCTTGCACTTCAGCACAGCACCCCGACACTCCTGAGCTGGAAAAAATATACATGCAATTGCATGCATGTAACCACAGTAATGAAAGTAAAGAAATCATTAATTTGAAAGAGATCAAGAATGAATACATGTGAGAGACTGAGATGAGCAATGGAAAAGAGAAAATGCTGTAATTTTATTGTATCTCAAGAAAAGAAATAATGAAATACTATGATACAGAATGTGAGTAGGGAATGATAATTTGTTTCCCATTTATTTGATGTCAAAACTTATTGACCTGTGTAGGATAATAAAATAATGTTATCATCTTAAAGGAAAATAAAATCAAGCTAAAAAACCAAGTGAATAATGTAAAGAATGTCAGTGTTATAAATTATTAGGATGGAATAAGTTCTTACTTAATTATTAATTATGCCACATGTTTAACTTCAATCCACTTTTCTCCATAGCAATAATACACAGAACCATATCTGCTTATTTAACTATACCCAAGAAAATTCTAGAATGTTAAAATTTATTGATTTGAAAAATATTTAAAATTAAAACTATTAACTCATTTAAAACATCGTGGCACTAAGAGTCTAGCAAAGTGGCAAAACAGAGCATGGCACTAGATTAAGGAAGATTTTGGGAGGGTTCTCCTCATTAAGTGACTGAAATTCAGCCAAGCACACACAGGATTGAAGAATGAAGTTCAGGGGCAACTTTGAAATAAATCAATTGTAGGCTATGCTTCTTTTTAATGTTCTGCTTTATTTTTTCAGAACCTCGTACAATATATTTTGATCATATTCTGTCTCTATCCCCAACTTTTCTCTTATCATCCATTTCCTTCTTACTTATCCAACTTCATATTATTTTTCTCTCTCAACAGTATATCCATACACACGCAGACACACAGGCACACACACATATGTACACGCACGCATGCGTGCGCGAGCATGCACACACACACACACACACACACACACACACACACACAAATAAACACTCAAAGAAACAAACACCAAGCTTGCACTCCAGTTAGTTTTCTCTATTCCTGATAGTGTTGGCCTGACTTAGACTGTGGTTAATATATCAAGTATCACTCCATTAAATAAGACTGATTTTCTCTCTCCTAGAAGCTACCATTTTTGAATAGCTTTGTTTTAGGGATGGGACTTTGTGCCCATTCCTCTGTGGTGGAATTTTGTCCGGTTTAAGCTTGTTCATATCTTCTGATACATTCTCTATGAGTTCATACATGTGTCTACATGCTTACGTCTGGAGAGTGTTGATTTCTTGAACTCATCCCCTGCATGTGACTCTTATGATCTTTTTGTGTCTTTTTTTCATAGATTCCTGAGCCTTGAGATGAGAGATGCAATATAAATATTCCATTTAAGGATGAACACTCCAAATTCTTTTGCTCTCTGCATATTGTCCAGTTGTCTGTCTCTGTATTTATTACCATTTACTGCAAGAAGAAGGTTCTAAGATGTATTTTCAGATATGAATTTATATATAAGAAGAGCAGTATGTCAATAGAAGTCCTTTTATTGTATTGCTATGTTCCTTTAGCAGAATAATTATGAGCTTT
>JAQHUG010000274.1:935154-952891 GCA_028555095.1 Dicrostonyx torquatus | reverse complement strand
TTCAGGTCAGTCCTGAACCATTCCATGGTTTTAAAAATAAGTAATTTATTTCCTTTTCCTATAATATTACGCATGTGTGCCTTTGTGTATGTTACTAAGGATAAAACCCAGATCCCTGTATTCTGTATATGTGCCCAGCTTGTGAACTATACCCTTAGCCACAGCACTACTTTAAACCCATTCTTCTTTAATGTTTTCACCATTCTATTTATGTTTGAACAATATTTTCATTTTAATACCGGAGATATATTCTAGATACAATAGGTAAAGCTGTTGTTTAGTATATTTCAAACATAGTAGTGTAGATGAAATACTTAAGAAATATGAAAATAAAATTCTGCTTCACATAATAATATGAGATGTTACCTTTGATTCTGAGTCTCTAGCAGTCAGTAGTTGATGTTTACATATATGAGGTATTTTTAATAGGACTTAATTAAAACGACAATTATTTTATACAAACAATATTTATTCTACATAACTTGTCTCCACAAAAGTCCCCTGTTAATTTATAAGTTAAAAATCAGGTGCATCAATCAAACAAATTCACTGATTCTTGTGCAGCATGCATTAATAAGGCATGGAAATTCTTCAACTGTTGTCTGGGGTATTTCTGCAACAGCTCCCTTACTGGGTTCTACATTTGTTGAAGAATGGCACATTGTAAAGCTTTTGGACAGTAAAATATTATTAAAAACCTCCCAAAACAATTAATGTTATAAAAAAAACAGAAGCAAGTTTTTAACCCATTACAGGCTTTTCTAGAGCATTAATGAATTGCACTAAAAGCCCATTTGTATCTTAGCCACAGTTCCCTAGCCTTAAGTGAAAATCCATCTATGAACTAGAAGGATTGGTTAGTATGGGAATCTGAATTTACTCTGATGATAAACAATACCATCTATTTTATGTTTTAGACCTGATCTGGTTTGAAAATGAAACAGATTGGAGGTTAATGAAGATTTCTGGGAATATGGTTAGCTGTAAGAATATACATACATAATAGCTCTCATAAATCTTTGCAGAGAAAATAAAAATTGAATTTAGGTGGCACCAGAAGGTCTCCGACTGTATCTCCTAAAATATTAAGTGTTCAAGTCAGAACTGAGGATATCAAATTCCCAAAATGCTTAAAATAATTTAAAATAAATCAAACCACTATGCATATATACAGTCTCCCGCTCTGATTGCTTTCTTTTAGATAGTTCCAATTATAAATTCTTATGTTTTCCTAATTATTTTTTAACTTAGGTTGTTCTTGCTATAGCATAGAATGGACATAGTGGTTATGAGGCTCTTGTTTTATCGAACTCATTACATAGGAAAGAAAAACATGGTGATAAGACACAAAATGAACAAGCTAAAAATTTTAATTTACAAAACTATGTAAACTTTTATAACACCCATTGGGGATATGAGATAATAACACTATGAATTGCATGAACAAAACATCATTTCAAAATATTTGGTACACTCTATAAGAACTGTGAGCCCTTAAATGCCTCCAGCAGAAGAGGCTTTAGTCTAGTTTTGATTTAAATAACTCATTTTCAGATTGTCTTGAATACTGGTATATTTTGTTAGACATAACAAAATACCATATTCTAGAAATTCAAGCAGAAACAAATATTTTAATAGTTTAGAAAGTCAGGCTACAGGGCCAAGATCAATTGCCTTATTTAGTTTCTTTTGAGGTCTATCCTTGGCCTAGAAACAGGCAAAATGTTGCTACGACCCCCACTTACATTGTTTATGTATGTGAAGATTCCAACTATTTCATTGTATAGTTTTAATTTTATGAGGGCATTATTCTGATTGCATAAACATCCTTATTAGCAATCTTAATTTTTTCATCACCTCTTTAAAGATCTTTGTATAAATAAATTTCTTAGTCAACTATTACTATAAATAAATATGAGACAATAAAATTAAAGTGATTATCATGGGTCAGTCTTTGATGTTTCCTTTTGTTGGTCTGTTGCAATTTGTTTTGTACATTTGATGGAGGAAACTCATGCTTGACATGGCTATGTAAGCGTGTGTGTGAAAGAGATAGAGACTAGGGAGCTCCAATATTTTCTTTAAAGCTATGTCTCCAATGACCTTACTTCTATTTGTCATAACTTATTAAAGGTTTTACTACATGCTAATCACTCTAGAGATTGATCACCAGATCTTCTTACCACACACTCTTCAGGGTGCCACTTTAAAACCATACTTATCAGTTTTTAAACAATAGGGGGTTAGGGCACCAAGATATGAATTTGTAAATGGACACAATTTATGCTGTAACAAATTCAGAATCTTATTTAGAATGTAGATTCTTCATTTTCTGATGGGGTTATATTCTAATAAATTCATCATAGCTGAAAATAGAAACCAAAAATACTGTTAATGTCCTTACCTGTTGAACAGCCTAATTTTCTTACAACAGTATCAATATCCTCAGATTACTTATAGTTGCTTACAATTGACCTACATCATCTAAGAGAGAAAGGATTTTATAAAAAATGTTGGGAAGGTGAGTGCATCTCTCTTGGCTTGCTTCTGTTCAGCAATAAAGGGGGGGGGTTAATAACACATAGTATGAGTCCAGGAAATGATCACTAAATCAATATTTAAATATATGCACTAGTTTCCTAACTCTGTACATTTGGACGACTATGCAGAGATATGGAGCCTAAAATCAACAATTAATAAACAGGACCTCATGGAAACTGAAAAGTTTCTGTAAGGCAGAGACATCATCAGTAGGACAAAAAGCAGCCTACAGAATACAAAAAGATCTTCACCAATGCCACATCTGACAGAGGCATGATTTCCAAAATATATAAAGAACCTACATAGGATCAAATTTGGTCCTCTGGATGTGGGTGGCAGTTGCATGGCTGAGGCAGACTGTGGCGCCACTGGCAGTGAGACTAGGATTTAACCCTACTGCTTGCACTGGCTTTTTGGAAGGCATTCTCTTTGGAGGGATACGTTGCTCAGTCCAGATATATTGGTGAGGCCCTTGATTCTGATTCAAAGCAATGCACTAGAATTTGCTGACTTCCCACTGGAACCCTTACCCTTTCTGATGAGTGGATGAGGGTGGTTTGAGGGGAAGGTGGAGGAAGCAGGAGGATGGAAGGGAGTGGGAACTGGAATGGGTATACAAAATGAAAAAAATAAATTAATTAGCTAAATACATAAAATGTGGGGTACAGATCTAAATAGATTTTTCAAAAGAGGAATTTTAAATAGCTGAAAACGTTAACAAATGGTCAACATCTTTTTAGCTATCAGGGAAATGAAAATCATTTTACCTCTGTCTGATTTTGTTTGATCTTGTCAGGGTTAAGATCAAATTATGTGATAGCTATTGCTGGTGAGGATGTGGGGCAAAGGGGGCACTCCTCTATTCCTGTTGAGAGCAAATTTTTACAGTTATTTTGAAAGCAATTTGGTAGCTTCTCTAAATTTGGGAATAGACCTACCTCAAGATACAGCTATACCAGGCCATGATGCACACTTTTAAACCTAGGACTCAAGAGGCAGAGGCAGGCAGATCTCCATGACTAGAAGGCCAGCTTGGTCTACAGAACAAGTTTCAGGATAGGCTCTAAAGCTTCACATAGAAACCCTGTCTTTAAAACAAAACAAAACAAAACAAAATAATACAAAAAAAGACCCAGCTATACCACTTCTCAGATATACCCCCCAAAATGCTCAATGGTACCACAAGGACACTTGTTCAACTATGCTCATAACAGCTTTTCTCAATTAAGAAGAGACTGGAAACATCCTAGATACCCAACAATTGAATAATGGATAAAGAAAAAAAGTGATATATTTACACTATGGCATATTACTCATTTGTTAAAAATGATGACATTATGAAATTTGTAGGCATATGAGTAGAAATAGAAAAGATTACCATTGACCTAGAAAGACAGACATGTACTCACTTATAGGTGGATATTAGCATATTAGCCATATCATAAAGGATAGCATGCTATAATCCACAGACCAAGAAAAACAAAGAAACAGGAGGGCTCAAGGTGGGAAACATAAAACTCACTGTGAAGAGAAAATAGAATAAACATCACCATAGGTAGATGCAGGGAGAGGTCTGGATGTAGGTGTGGACATGGCAACAGGAGAGATCAAGTGGAGAAAGAAAATGCTGGGAAAGACAGCTGAAATCAGGGGCTTCTCTGCGATAAACCTAGTGCAATGGAAAATGCCAGGGTTATATGATGGTGACTCTGGACAAGACTCCTAGCAATGGGAGGTATGGAGCCTGGATCATCATCTTTTGTAACCACTCAAGACCTGAAGTGGAGGGATAGGGAACCTCAACCCAGTAAAATAATCTCTGACCTACAATCTGCCCTGCTTATAAAATATGCTGAGACAAAGGTGGCACAGAAATTATGAGAGTGACCAAACAAATAATGACTGGTCCAGCTTGAGACTAATACTATGAAAGGAATCCCACCCATTGATAATGCCTGGAGGACCTGGACACAGAGCATGAACAACCCAGAGACATAGGATAGATCCAAAAAAAGTCAATGAAATTATTCCTAATGATATTCTGCTACACTTATAGATTGTTGTCTAGCCAAATTGTCATCAGAGAGGCTTCAGCAAGCAACTGATTGGGGAGCAGATACAGAGACACAGCCAAACACTAGGCAGACTGATGTGGGATTTCCCCTATATGCTATGAATATGTTTTATTACCACTGGTTAATAAAGAAGCTGATTTGGTCTATGACAGGGCAGAATATAATCAGACTGGAAGATATAGATATATAAATATAGATAAAGAAAGTAGGCAGAGTCAGAGAGACCTCATGTAGCTGTAGAAGGAGAAAGATGCCAGAACCTAATGGTAGGCCACAGCCTTGAGATGATACACAAAGTAGTGGAAATGGGTTAATTTAAGATATAAGAGCTAGCTAAAAATAGGCTTGAGCCATTGGCCAAACAGTGTTGTAATTATTATAGCTTCTGCATGTTGCAAGCCTAAGCATCCAGGAAAAGTAAGAGCAGTTTTTATTTACAGCAGACCTTGGAAAATCTTGAGGAAGAGAGAAGAGGAAGAAATATGGCAGCCAGAGGGATCAAGGAATCCCTCAGAAAACACAGAGTCAACTGTTCTGGTGTCATAGTTGCTCACGGAAACTTAATTGCCAGCAAGAGAACTTGCATGGGACTGACTTGGACCCTCTGGACAGACCTGGCAGTTGTATAACTTGGTCCGCTTCTGAGACTTCTGGTAGAGGGATCAGGACTGTCTGTAACTTTGTTGCATTCTCTTGGTACCCTTTCTCCTGCTGGTTTGCCTTTTCCAGCCTTAATAGGAGAGGAGGTGTGTAGTCTCTATGTAACTTGATATTTTATGGTTGGCGGATATAAGGGAGGCCTGTACTATTCTAGAAGGAAAGAAGAGGGAGTTAATGGTTAAGAGGAGGTAGCAGGGAGAGATTGTGAGGAGAGAAGGCATAGAAACTGTGATAGGCCTGGTATATTTAATTAATTAAAGAATTTAAAACTAAAAAAATAATTTAACAACATTTTACTTGGACTTTTGTACATCAGAGACAATCTATATGAGATTGAACATCCTAATATATGTATGAACATCCTATCCCAAAGTTTATTCCATAGCATAGAGTAAGTTAAAGGGTTTGCCCAAAATAAGAAAATAAGTAGCATGGCGCAGAATCAATCAGAAATCCTGAATTATTTTATTTTTGAGAATAGATTACAATATTCCTTCCCTCCTTCTCTTTCACCCTAGCTCTTATGTACCCCCTTCTCTCTCTATTTCAAATATAAGGTTACTTTCTTCACTAATTGTTGCTATATTCATATATGTATATATATATATATATACATTCATATGTATATGTATATATATATTTACACTCCTAAATATAACCTGCTAACTTCAAATAATATAATTTGTATGTATGTTTTCAGAGATGAACACTTGAGTTCCTGAATTCTTGAATGTGTTATTATATTGTCTGAGTTAATTTTATCACACAACTTATGTAAGGATGACATACTCCTTAGTGTATTGCACCTGGGGATGTTCATGAGAAATGAGGAAACACAAAATAGCAGACACAGAATTTATACTTGGTACTGTTCTAATTTAGCTTCCATGGTTAAAAATGTTTTATCAGATTCCAAAATACTCTCACCGAAAATACTAGAATTGATTGCATTCAAGGTCTGAGTCAATAATTATTATCTTAGTCATTGTTTCTAACGTAATTATATTAAATAAATCTTTACTAGAATTGCTAATGCTTGATTCCTTTCTTTGTCCTCTTTCTCAAAATCCCCCCTCCCTTATTTCTTTTTTCTTTCTCTCCTTATCACTTATACTGCTTAATGGTACTGGCATATGAGTCACACAACACCTTATATATACTAGACAGACAGACTGTGCTCTTTGTCCTTTTTATCTTGAGATTCATTACTACTCAGTTGTTCAGGCTGTTCTTGAACTCACTGTTAATCCAGATAGTGCTTGCATTCCTGACCTTCTAGTCTCAAACTTTCATGGAGGTAGGATGACAGATTTATGTCACTGGGCTGCACTAGATGGATCTTTGTTAACTGTGGTGACTTTCAGAAATATTTTAAACATGTACCTGAGAAATGTGTTATTGTATTTTATTCAGAATAATATCACAAAGTGTCTGAGAAAGTTTTGCTTAAAGAAAAATATCCAGAAAGACAAAGGTTGTACTTCTTTAAGAAAAGAGAAAAATTACGGTTAAAAAAAAATCATCAAGTTTGCTACCCACAATTTAATTCTTTTTTGAATAACTAACAGGTATCTTTTAAATCATGAATATATACTTAACTTTTTAAGGCACAAGCTTCCAAACAGAAAGATCTCTTGAATGTCAAAAGATTTTGCAAAATGTGTAAGCTATTCAAATTGCAATAATTAGAAGAAAATTAAAAAACGTATTAGTAGATATATGAAAGTCAGACAAACATTAATTGTAAAAAATAATATATAGTCATATTAACCTTTTAAATAATTAAAATTAGATGGTTCCATTTGATAATAAAACAGAGAATGAGAAAAAGTTTGAATGATTTTTTTGTGGTCATTTTTATTTCAGGCCAAAGGATATGCTATTGATCTTCTGACAATGTTTTCTAAATATGAATTAGTAGATTTATATGATGATAAGTCCTCAGAAACAACCATTTGCATGCTTTATCTATAAAGTCTAGTGTTTGCTATCCTAAAAGTGATTTAACATCAGGCCCTTCTTAGTCAAAGCTTCTCAAATACAAACCAGGAGGTTCAATTTCTTATATTTCCTTAAGGAAATTAATTGAAGTTCTTAGAAACTATTCATATCATATCAAAACTTAGAAATTCTATAATAAGATAAAGGAAGTCTTAATAGATTTAGTAAAGTCAAAAAACTTTTTATACACTTTTCAGTTATTATAGCTATAGCCCTGTTTCATACATTGAATTTATTATTTTGTTTCTGTGCTACAGGTACGAAACCTCTTGAGCATCAAACAGTATATGGTTAAAGCCAATGGTGTGAAGTAATAAATATTAAGTTTAAAATTTCAGCAGAACTTCCAAACATAGTTTTCCATTCTACCAATGTTCATCTAAAATTCTTTGGGATTTTGTCCACCCAAGATCCTATCTTATGCTTCAAATAATTTGTTTTTAATGAAAATCATATTTAATGAAAATCATATTATTTTTCTGGTTCGAAGTATTTGTTCATTAGATTACACAAAGTCTATGTGGACACAACTCACTCCTGTACCATTAACATCTAAAAGATTACCTAATTTAAAAAGAAAATTTATTATATAGTTGTAGAATGAATGAATGTTATTTTAGGGATCCACACTACATTTTCTATTCTGCAGTATTAAGTCTCTGATTATTTTACTTGTGAAAAAGATCCAGTAATAAATGAGAACAATGTATGATTTCTGCAACTTCAGTGGTGTCATTTTTACAGTTCCTTCATCATCTTCTGTGTCTTAGTGATTATTGACAGAGTCTTGGACCACCTGGCTGTGAAACAGCTGGGAGTCTTGCTGAAGAAGAGTGCCTAAACCAACATTTCTACCAAGTAGACAAGTTAACTCTGACCACTTGAGCAGTCCTCAGGAATATACTCTGACATCTCAAATCCATGTCACTTGGTGCAATGTGAGAAATTAGAAGTATGTGTAGAGGAGTCAAACAGTTGCTTCTCCCCTTGTCTTTACTCACAAAGGATATGAATTGTGAGCACAGACTGAATATAATAATCTTAGATTTTATTTAACTGAAAAAGAAAGCAGTTATTTTAATTTTCTTCAGCTTTTGAAGACATCCTTTTAGCAGAAATTCACTAACTCAATTAAGTCAAAGTAAAATGTATTTGTTCAAAAGCTATAGACAAGAGAAGGGACTCTGAACTTAAAGAGGGATTAAGTGGAAGGTAGAAAAATTAATATTTCTGCATGAGTTAATTTCCAATTCTGTTTTAAAATTAGACACCTTTCCTAATTTCTGCTAAAGATATTATTCTGAAAGAAAGCTCTCATATCTAACTGGCAATATTTATACAGAAGTAAAATCTGCCTCCTTGTAATATATGAACATTATTTTTAGTGTCCTGTGGTAAATAGGAGGTGATTAGTTTTTTTTTTCCCTTAATTATTTTTTCATCCATTCCTCAACAAGTAGTGTTGGACTCACTTGAATTGCCAGGTATTGGACTAGGCCATAGGGATACATGGCTGAGCAAAGAAGAGTTCCTCTCCTGACAACCTCACTTCTCCAGTCAAAATGTTATTCGCATTCCTGTGGGAACTACAAGGTTCCAAATACCTCTCTTGCCCATTGTCCCACTCTTTATTCATGTGTTCATATTGGAAAACTTAAAGTCAGTTTAGAGTTCAGACTTCTTTTCATTGCTCTATAACTTACCTCTGTTGGAGATATCTTTAAATATCTGAATCATCTATTTTCCTCAGTCCCATTAAAGCTTCATACCTTCATACTCTGATTCATAGCCATCTCTCGAAAAGCTAATACACTGGAGATTGTTGTAAGAGGGCTGCTTGTTCATTTCCCAACTTCCCGGCATCTCAGACCCAAAGTAAAACCCAGAAAATAAGAACTTCCTATTAATGTTTGGGTTAGGGGAGTCTAAAAGCACCCCCCCAAAAATATAGTCTTCTAGAAAATGCAAATAGGGTGTGATTGCTGAAACCATCCCACATTTTGGACAAAGATCTAGAAGGACTTCAGTTAGAGCTGGCCATGGAAGCCTCCTCCCTGAGGATGGGCTCACAGCATGAAAAGGATCCTTGTAAACTGCCAAAGGAGAAAAGTAATTAAGTCCATTCCAGTTGCAATGGCTAAAAATCACAATGATAATGAGAAAGCTGTCTCTTTAGTTACTCCCCCTCCTCTGTCAAGTTCCTCTAACCCACATAATCCACTGGCTCCAATTTCCCATCCCCTCATTCCTCCATTCTCTACACCGCCAAACCTCTCCAATGCCAGGATCTGGGTACTACTTCAATTTATGGGAGGCCTGTCCTTTTCTGAATTTAGACAGAGCATGAGTAGATGGGGAGGAAGGTAGATGGGAGGTGGATGGGCGGTGGACAGTACATGGGAAGAGTCGAGGGAGGGATACTGTGGTCTGTATGTATAATAAATGAAAGAAAATGGTAATAACATAAAATAAAAATTGATAATGGCAAAATGATTGTAAAGATGCAGCAGTAGCACTTCTGCACTGGGGGCATCAACACAACCATTTAATTGGACTTAAGGTGCACTTAGTAGGTGAGTGCTCATGCTTGGTACTGTAAAGTCAGCCAACCACCTGTGGCTGGTGAGGCTGTGGAGCTTAGAGGAGGGTCTACCACTGCCTTTTTACTAAACCAACAAAATAAAATAAGAATAGACCTCAAAATGTATATACCATCTTTAGATTTTATTGTGACTACTAAGTACACTATAATATTTAATTATTTACTATGTTCAACATTCTTTATCTATCTTTTCCTGTGAATTTAAGGTCTATATAGGCAGAGATTTTTTAAAGTTTTACATAAAATACATATCTGAATATTAAATGTTAACATCTGTGTATAAGAGAAAACATGCAGTAATTAACATTATTAAGATAGTCGAGAAATGAGACTAGATATATCATATATATATATATGTGTGTGTGTGTGTAAACCTACTACTATTACTCTGCTAAATGAACATATTGATACAATGGCTTCTGATGATATATTGCCATACTCATAGGTCTCTGCTTTGCTAAGTCCTTATCAGAAAAGTTACTTCTTGCAATTGGACAACGTGCAGATAGTAACAGTCTTCAGAGTGCACAACATTAAATGGAATGATTTTATCACAATCCTTCGCCCAAGGTTCAGGGATCCATGATTTAAAGATGGAAAGGTTGTAAGAGTCAGAAGAGGTGCTTGACTCCAAGGGAACAGTGTTTTCTAAGCACAAGGCTGATCTACATATAAACTCACTGAAACATGGAAAGCACATACAAGTTCAAGAAAAACAAAATTCTAACACAAAGAAGAGGAAATGGGAAAAGCACTACCCTTAATTAAGATGTTATTTATAAATTGTAGTTCCTGTGTGAATTAAAAACCAGTTTTCTTCAATGGAGTGACATTAGTAGTACTCCATAGCAGGTCACATGCTCAGAAACAGTTCGTCAACAATGAACAGGCTCATAGTGTGTGTGTGTGTGTGTGTGTGTGTGTTTGGTTTCATTTTAATAGAGAGAAAGAACAGGAATTTGGGTAAGTGGGAATGGGAATGATCTAGGAGAAACTGGGAAGGGGAAAAACATTATCAAAATTTATTATATGAAAAGTAAATAAACACATTATATATAACACATATTATAATCACATATATTCTTATACATTTATATATATATAATATATATAAATCAGTATTATATTATACGTGTGCACACTCTGACCTGAAGATGGAGGTTAATTTGGTAAGTTGAGTAAATTGTATAATAAGTCCCCATAATCTCATAGGAACTGGCACTATTAGGATGTGTGGCTTTCTTGGAGTGGATATGGGCTTGTTAGAGGAATCCTGTCACTGTGAGTACAGGCTTTGAGGTTTCCTATATTTAGGATAAGGCCCAGGGTCTCTAAGATGTATCACTCTCAGTTCCATCATCGTATCTGCCTGTATACCACCATGCTCCCCATCATGATAATAATGAACTAAATCTCTGAACTATAAACAAGCCACTGTAATTAAATGTTTTCTTTGTAAGAGTTTCCGTGGTCAGGGTGTCTCTTCACATCAATAAAAACCCTAACCACACTCAAAATAATGTTTTCTAGCTTTCTATTTCTATATCTTCTATTTTGAGTGAGTTAACCCAGATACAGAAAGGCAATTACCACATGTACTCACTCATAGGTAGATTTTAAACATAAAGCAAGGAAAGCCAGCCTACAAATCACAATCCCAGAAAACTTGGACAGCAATGAGAACAGAGACTTACATAGATCTAATCTACATGGGAAGAAGAAAGTAGAAAAAGACAAGATCTCCTGAGTAAACTGGGAGCATGGGGACCTTGGGAAGGGTTGAAGTAAGGAGGGGAGAAGCAGGGAGGGGAGCAGAAAAAATGTATAGTTCAATAAATATTAATTTAAAAACAAACCCTAACCAATACAATTACAGAATACCTGTTGGAGTAGTTTCTTTCTTTCCACTATGTGGAGATCAAATTTAGATCATCAAACTTGGCAGCAAATGATCTTACCTACTGAGCCATTTAAGAACATGATATTTCATTCCATAAAACCTGATCAGCGGTTCAATTTACTTTCCTGGCTTGTACCACTGGCCCTTAATTTATCTCCAAAGCCTTGTAAGGATTCTCTGTGGTGATTTGCTGGATCTCCTCCAAATTTTTTCTTGCTACTGACAGACTATTACTTCTAAATTATTAGTTTGTTTCTTTTTTCTTTGATAACTTGGTGTGTCTATAATATATCTCAAACAACAAGTTAGTTGAATAATTCCATTTATACTAAACTCAATAAACTTACTTGGAATAATTAAACCTGGGTTTTCTTTTACTGTGACGCATCCCCCCCATGTGGTAGTCCTACCAATATCCCACATGGTTACTAAATATCTGTATTGTGCTCTGCTACAAAAATTGAAGTATTATATGGTACATCTCTTTTTAATTTTTTTAACTGATATATTATTTTCACTCTCCCTGATGTTGGCCGACTTCAGTAAGTTATTTTAAAACACTTACTGATTTTATCTCCCTTTGATACTTGTTTTAATATTTTTTGGTTAATATCAGAGTGATATTTATTATAAGTGCTTGACTGGTGATACCCACTTATTGAGAATTGATCTTCCAAGCAAGTATCAGATTTTTCCAATTATGTCCCACATGATTGGACAATCCTTAAGTTGTAAATAGCTACACATGCTAATTTCATCTTGAATATACATGAGAGGTCATCTAGAGAATCCAGCATAAACTTGGCAAGTTTTAGTCTTGACAGCCTGCAGGGATGTGGCTCTTCATGCTGTCCCATTAGGGACACTGGGCTACCTGTTCTATTCTTGACTGTTGCATTCAGTTTACGATTTTCTTTCCTAAAGCTCTTGTTTTGCTTTACTTAATATACAGTCTCTGAAAATATTTGTACCCACATTTTATTTGTTTCATATCAAATGAGGGAAGAATTTCATTTTATGTAGATTAATCTTGTGTGAAATCAGAAGCAACAGGAAAACTGATTCAACCAGCACTAACAACTTTTGTACGTTTTGACAGGTCTAAGCAGAAAACCTGAAAGAACTTTTCTAAAAACAAAATCAAAAGTTTAGAATTGCTGGCAAATTTCTACCAAGCACTTGTACTAATATGATGAATGAATTTTCTGGAAGAGTCTGTCCCTCTCCTAGAGTAAGGAAAGTCCATGTTGATTATGTGAGTTGTCTTCATATAAAAGGGGTTTCCAATTTTCTGCAAAAATTCAGGAGGAAGCATGACAGATGCTTTTAACTCCATGCTAAGTACAGAAAATATCATCCCGTTTCTCCTGTGATTAGATATTATTACAGAGCTGTCTGCGGAAGCTCTAACCTCGAACAGCAACAGCAAGATATGCCCTGACAAATGAAGCTTTGAAATTCTTTCTTGAACACAAGCACAATAACATGCAGTTGATATTGTAAAAATTTTGGACAATTCACATTTATGTATGGAACTTAGCATATTTATTTATTTATTTTTGAGACAAGGTCTCTCTGTAGCTTTGGTGCCTCTCCCGGAATTAGCTCTTGTAGATCAGGCTGGCCTCGAACTCACAGAGATCCGTCTACCTCTGCCTCCCGAGTGCTGGCATTAAAGGCATATGTACCACAGCCCAGCGAACTTAGCATAAAATTTAAAATGGCTTAGATATTTATAATTACAGAATGGTAATTATAGATATTTAGTAACTATGGAATTCAACAAATAGATTCTGTTAAAGATTGTCATTTGAGTTCAAGCTTGCCTGCTCTACTTTTTCTTATAATCTTGAGGGCTATGAGAGACTTCTGATTTAGCCTGTGAGAAAAGAACACATTATCTAGGAGGCAGTATACTGCTGACAACAAATCTCAGGAACATCAAAATAGAAAGTAAGGCTCTTTCCAAGCATGTTGGAGAGGAGGCGTCTTACTTCTGTTTCTTTTGACTTTGGCCTCGAGGATCCCCTAGCCAGGAATCCTAGCTGACCTTGTAGGAGTGGGCTCCTACATTGTTTAAAAGATTTGAAACTTGAAGACTCCCATTTTTTTGTGCAAAAATTTTATCTACAGAATATGATGCCAAGTGAGATTTTGTGTTATCATAACTTTAAATAATTCACGATCTCTTGTGAAAAAGTATACATATTGTTTTTTGCTATAATGTTACATAGCTTTAATAATCTCCAATATGCACACCTTATATTATAGTCAGTATAGTTCATCATGGGGATTTTTCTTTCATTTCTTCAATCATAAATCAGAATCTGAAACAGAATTTATCAAATCCACGATTCTAAAGTAAAACATCCACACAGTCCATGCAGATGGTTAATGGAGAAAACATACATGTACCAGGCTATGCTTATTAGCCATTACTATTATACTGGATTACATCAAGTGGTCAAGATAAACTATGTTCACTGAAAGTGCCTAATTTAACTAGATTGTCTTTATTAACAAGGCCCTATTAAGTGGTTTCAGCTGTAATAGCATTTGAGTTCCATTAGGTTTTGAAGTGATTTAGAAATTCAAATTATTTTTTAAAAATTAGATGTCAGAATGGTAGATACTTAGTAAGTACTAGATCAAAGTTGCAAATTGTATGCAGTAGTGGAAATGAACAGTCATATGTGTTACCATTGAACCACACACACAGAGATAAACCAAAAATCTCTTTAAGCCACTTGTTGGGGCATGAGAGACAAAAAATTACATTTAAGTATATTACAAAAAGATTACATTTGTTTTGGTAAGATATGAATACAAAACTAAATTAAATATAATCTTTTAAAAGACAATAAAAATGAAGTATATTTTATTTGTTTGTTCACAAATACAAACTGATAATTACTTTTAATAATTAATTTCAACATGAAATTCTTCAGCTTGTTTCTAAAATAGCAAAAGAAACAATTAAATAAAACATGACCTATGATTTACTCTTTTGAAGTTAATTAAGCAATAAAATTCTGAATTAATGTTCATTAAAGAAAATATCTCCAGGCTTCCTAAATCAATAGTAAAATATAGAACAACTCCAATTTATTTTAGTCTTATGTAGTTATTTAAATATTTTTTACATTGTATCAATATTTCCTGGGCTGCTACAAGGCAATCAACATTTTTAAAGCTCTAAATATATAATAATAAGCAAAACAGGCATGACTTCTACTTGATGTAAATTTATATCAAGTAATGACTTTTGTTAAGTTTCAGAAAAAGGCACTAAAAAACAAAATTTAAATTAATTCTTAGATATTGGAAGACTTTCCAATTCAAACTGTACATTCAAAACTAACCAGATTTGGAAATAAGACAGTGAACGCTAGTTACAAAAGCTATCATGAGCATAGTTATAAACACTTAGGCTAGTTACAGTGATGGATAGATAAACAGTTAATGAATGGTTATTGACTGTTGTCATCTTACTGTGTAATATATTAGAGCCTACCCTTCTCATTTCCATTTATCTCTGTTACCATTGAACAGCCTCTACCTATGTACCCCATACTCTCCATGACTTCTATATTACACAAGATTAGTCATTTTATGTGTAAATATAGTATAATGGTAGGCATGAACTCCTATCATTAAATGATGGTCAGAGAGATAGAGACAGACAGAGACAGAGAGATATAAATAGATAAATAGATATGTAGATAGATAGACAGATAGATTGATAGGTAGATAGATTGATGAGATTTCTAAAAGTATGAGCTTCTCGTAGATGGAGCATGTTGTAGTGGGTGGTAACTCACCCAAGAGTATTGTCAGCACTAATTGGAATGTATGGGTTTAAATCAAGGAGGACCTAAATTTGTAATGGTGTAGAATGGGGACAGGCTAGACAGGAGTTGGGGGAAGGAGAGGGATATCAAAAGGTAATGCACAAAATTCTAAAAAGCATTTTAAACATGGATAAAACCCACCTTATGAGACACATGGCATGCATTTGGAGAAGATATTGATTTACTTAATTTGTTTTATGTTTTAGTAAAAACAATATCAACTATTTTTGTATTCTGTAGCACTTTACTTTTTAACAAAATCTACAAATTTACAGTTTCTTTATAATTATCAATATGATATAAATAAATGTGTGACAAACTTTGGACAGAGAAGGTTGTATTTTGTTTTGGCAGCAAGGATCAGAGTGAAATTAAACTTTATCTGCTTTAAAAATATTTACTGATAACCACATGCTACACAAAAAATCTTACATAATTTTTAACCTAATATATTCTTAAATAATACAAGGCAGTCAATTATCATTTTCATAGATATGATGTTACATGTGCTCAGCACACTTCATTGAAGATTACTGCACTAATCATTAGGTAGTGTTCTCATTTGGCTCTGTATTTTGAAAGTTAACTGTGCTTAGACAACAGTACGGAAAGGAACCAATACAGCAAGACATTTAATTATCGTTGCTATTGTTTTTAAAGCATTGTCTGGAAGAAAGGCTAAAAATATACAGGAAAATTTCAAATTAAAGTTGAAAGCAGTTTCTGCTTTCCTTGAGTGGGATTTTAATTATGTAACTGATAGATTTGTTGTTCCTTAAAAACAATTCTTTGAGTGATCATTTCAGCATAACTTATCCAAACTCCAACTATTAATGAAGGCTTGCCCCAGGAAGTAAAACTATACCTTGCAGTATAAATTATTTTCTAAAACAAGTCTCCTTTTATAGATTATTTTCTTGTCAACATTTAAGTTCTTGTCTATGAAACTGCACAGCCCCTTTTCCATAACTGCTGTCACCATAAGTACTACCTGGTCCTGTCCTGTTCTGTGAGCACTTGAGTAAATATAGAAAACATTGATCGAAGATACAAACTTTTTTCTTTTTCTCTCAACTTGGCACAAAACTAACTAAAGCAGATCAAAACTCAGAGGTTAGGACTCCAGTGTTGCAAAAGTTCAGTAACTGATTGGCCCCAAACTTGAGGAGACAGGTTCCTGGATTAAAAGAGGAGGAACTGGAGCTCAAATTCTTTCTTAGTTGCTCACTTGACTGTTAAGAAATTGTAACGCCTATTTATGTTTGTTAATTATTTTATTTACTGATTTATTTATTTCTGAAATGAAGTAATCCTGGAACTTTTGAGTATTTGTACTCCTAAAGAAGCCATGCTTAATGATTTAAAATATATTGCTACTGTAGAGTGTGTGTGACATATTATTAATATATCCCTGAAGTGGGTTGCACTGGAGGAAGTTGGGGATCATGTATAGTTCTATTAAAGACAGGACTGTAGACAAGTTTGGCATCAGGACAAGAAGACTTTTCCAAAAACAAGAGATGACTGCACAGGACAGGAGTGGAATTTTCAGTCAGAATGATGGTGACAAGGATCTGGGCATTTGTAACATTTCTTCATGTTAGGAACTTTGAGTCATAGAACGTTTATTCACATTCTCATCTTGTCCACTGTCAACTTTTTAAAAATATTTTATGTAACTAGCAGTATCTATTAGAAAATTTTCCAAAGAAGAATAACATAAAACACTAAAAATACTATCCATTGAAATATTTAGATAAATCTCATAATAGTAAAAAAGGAACCATAATTCGTGATTAAAATATTTGAAGAAGTTCTAGAATTTTGGTTTTAGAAGAAAAAGTTTAAAAGTCAAGTTCAGTTTACTATGCCCAGAGATTGCATTTTCACTCTGCTGCTAATCCACATCACTATAAGAAAAAGCTGTTACTATTTGTAATTCAGCAAATTGGTGCAGTATTTGGATAATCTCAATAAATATCATAACACTTTAGTATTTCTTGTTATAAATGATAGCATAATAGATCAAAAGTTCCATCATAGATTAGATTACCCAGGAAATTGAATCTTTTTGGAAGTTTTCATCTATTAAATAAATAAAGTTACA
>JAQHUG010000274.1:895041-918224 GCA_028555095.1 Dicrostonyx torquatus | reverse complement strand
ATAAAAGATAAAAAATTAAATATTGTAACTGTAATTCTTGCTTGATAACTGTTTTGTTATATGTAATTTTACTATGTTAAAATGAAAGCTTTTTTGTTTAAACAGAAAAAGGGGAAATGGTGTAGGAGGGTCCTTTCTGTATTTCTGTACCCTCATTGTTTGAATAAAGGACTACCTGGCCTGTAGAATAGGACACAGTCCTTAAGTTGGCAGAGTAGACAGAATAGAAGGCTGGGGAAGAAAGGAAGTGTGGCAGATGCCATGATTCTCCATTCTGAGATGGACACTGATTAGACTCATGCTGTTAAGCCACAGTCAAGTGGTGATACATATTATCAGAAATGGGTTAGTTTTAGATGTGAGAGTTAGCCAAGAAAAGGCTAGTGATAATGGGCCAAGCAGAGTTTAAACGAATACAGTTTTCTTGTGGTTATTTCGGGCATAAACTAGCTGCTGTGGCTGGGAGCCAGGCACAGGGAACAAAAGGGCCTGTGTTCCTCTCAGGTGCTGGGAACACAGCCACACCTTATTACAACACACAAAAATACAACGACCAGTGGAAAAATGATACTATCCACTCAAATTGTATTTGAGAATAAAGGAGTAAGTGCATATTTATCATACTCAGATTACATACTGAATATTATTCTCTTGAAGGGAAAATTCAGAGTTATCTAGCAACACAGACAATCCTAGCCTTTAGGAGCATGAGGCAAAAGGACTGTAATGAGTTTGAAGCCACCCTGCACTACATAGTGAGTTACACAGCAGATAGTGATTTGAAGGGATTATTCTGTTTCAAAACAATGACAGCAAAATAATTTTCTATGATATTTCTTCAATTATATTATTTAGGGTAAAATAAATTGAATAAAACTTCTTAGACATTTTTCATTCTTTTCTTATTTTTTCTCTCTTAAATCAGCTTAATTTTGAAATTTGTTTATATGGAAAGTACACTGATAAAGCCATTGATTATTCATAATTTCCTTGTAGTGTTTGGACTGAGGTAACCCAAACACAGAAAGACAAACATGGTATGTACTCACTCATAAGCAGATATTAGATATAGAGCAAATAATAACCAGGCTACCACTCATAGCCCCAGAGAATCTAGGTAATAAAAAGAACCCTGAGAGGGACATGCATAGATCACCCAAGGAAGCTGAAATAAATAAAATCTCCTGAGTAAATTGGGGGGGTGAAGGAAGGGGTAGAGAATAAGATCATGATGGGACACAATGGATTGAAGAAGGGACTGAGAGGGAGAGCAATAAAAGAGATATCTTGTTGAGTGAGCCATTAGGGGGTTAGGCAGAAATGTAGTGCCAGGACATTCCCAGGATACCACAAGAATAACCACAGCTAAGTATTCTAGCAATAATGGAGAGGGTGCCTGAACTGGTTTTTCTGTAATCAGACTGTGGTGACTACCCTAATTGTCATAGCAACTTCATCCAGTAGTAACTAGAAGCAGATGCAGAGATGCATAGCCAAGCACTGGGAAGAGCTAATGGAGTGCAGTTGAAGAGGGGCAGGAAAGATCACATGAGCAAGGGGGATAAAGGAGATGGGGGGGCATTGTCAAAATCATGATGGGAAAATCCACAGAGCATCTGACCGGAGCTAGTGAAAACTCATGGGATCTGAACTCACAGTTGGGGAGCCTGCATGGGCCCAAACTAGGCCTTCTGAATGTGGGGTGACTGTTGTGAGGCCTCCTGGCAGTGGGACCAGGATTTATCCCTGGTGCATGAGCATGCTTTTTGGAGCCCATTCCCCATAGTTGGATACCTTGATGCAGGGAGGATACCTTGATGCAGGGAGGAAGTCCTTGGTCCAGCCTGAACTTGATAAGCCAGGCCTTGTTGACTCCCCATGGATGGTAAGCCAGGCCTTACCATCTCTGAGGAGTAGATGGGAAGTGGGGGGAGGGGAAAGGAGACAGTGGGGAGGGAGTGGACACTGTGGTTCATATGTAAAATTAATGAAACTTTTAAAAATAACTTTAAAAAGTATTTAAGATCACCTGGTCCATAAGCACAGAGGTGAATTTCCTTCTACTTCAGAGTCCTTTGCTCATTGTGCAGTTATCACTCCCATTCAAACAATGAAGGCATTATCTGATTATAACTGCGATAAGTTATAGATCACTTTTCTAACTGAACAGTTCGAGGAGTATTTTTTAGATCCTGACTCCTTCACTCCTAAGGCTAATGTTGTGCTTGTCACACAATCTCAGGTGTGAAGGGTTCTTTTCAGTCCTTGGGAAAAAGGAATGGAGAGAGGAAAGAAAAGTGCATCTGGGTAAAGAGAAATGCCAGTAAGGGCAGTCAGTTACCGAGCTGTTCACTCTAGTGGGTAAGTGAGGCTCCATACCATTACAGTTGTGCTGAGGAACTCTGAATAAAGCTCCTCAGAATAATCTGTCTTGAAGAAAGTAGGGGTGGGGTGCTGGATGAATGACTAAATGGTAAGAACATTTCCTGCTCTTGCAGTGGGATGTGAGTTCCCAGCACCCATAATTGGCGGCCCCTAGTTTCCTTTAATTTCAGTTACAGGTAATTGGATGCCATATTCTGACCCTGATTTACACTGTCAGATATGTGACACACAGAGACACAGATACACAGAAACACACACACACACACACACGAACACATGCACATGTGTACACACACATAACTTTAAAAAACTTGAAAGGAGAAATTGGTTTCTGTGTGTGTGCATATGTGTGCGTGCTTCCATATATGGACATTTGAAAGCAAAGGGTCATTATTGGATGGCTTATTTATTGAAATAAGTTCTCTCACATTAGCTAGAATTTTCCATTTTGGTTAGTGCGGTTGGTCAGTTAGCCTTTTGACTTCATTACCCAATACTTGGGAGACAGGCATGCACTTCTGCATTTGTCTTTCATGTGCTTACTTGGAATCCAAACTCCCATGCAAATGCCTGTATACAAAATGCTCTGCCAACTGAGTAATCTTACTGACACATAGAAGGTGAAATTTTATAAAGAATGTATTATCTTATATATAATAACATCTTATAATTTGGCTCATTTGTTTTGTGGAGAAAACCAGAATAACCCATTTTAATTGCATTTTTCTGATATCCAGGTTTTCACAAATGTATAGTTAAAATCTTTTGATAATTTATAACCATTATTCTAACATTAATCAAATCCCCATTATTCATGCAGAGAATACCAATGTCTATTCTATATATTTCTCATTGGTATTCTCTCCCTGAATATGATAGAACTATTGTCCTCAAGTGAAATATAAGTTGAAGTACATAGAGCTTCCTAGAGTCTAGGACTTAGGCAATTAGCCATGATAGTTATTTCTGTACAAAGAATTATTTTATATGGCAAAATGCAGTGTGGCTACATGAAGAGTTATTGGTTGAAATACAAAGCAAAGGGCATTTTGTGTGCTAACACATTCTCACCATAGTTTTACCATCAGTTAAATTTATGAATGAGTATGTGAAAAGTATTATAGAAATGTGTGCACAAGCCAGGCGGTGGTGGCGCACGCCTTTAATCCCAGCACTTGGGAGGCAGAGGCAGGCGGATCTTTGTGAGTTCGAGACCAGCCTGGTCTATAAGAGCTAGTTCCAGCGCAGGCTCCAAAGCCACAGAGAAACCCTGTCTTAAAAAAAAAAAAAAGAAATGTGTGCACAATGTAGAGCTTGCATATCTAGTGACTATAGAATTTCTTATACATATTGCATGCGGAAGCTGCTAGTTGGTTCCCTGCCACTTAGCCACAAAATAATCACACAGAAACTGTATTAATTAAACTAGTGCTTGGACCATTAGCTCTAGATTCTTATTGGCTAACTCTTACATATTATTTTAACCCATTTTTATTAATCTGTGTGTGACCACGTGGCTGTGGCTAAAGTTCCAGCATCTGGTCTCTGGTGCTGATCCATGGCTTTTCTCTGACTCAGCCTCCTTTCTCCCAGCATCAGCTTAGATTTCACCACCTAGCTTTGTTCCCCTCTAGCTCTGCTATAGGCTCAAAGCAGTTCCTTTTTAAACCAATATTATTCACAGAATATAGAGGAGAATCCCACATCAGCTACAAGAGATAGGAATTTATCAGTGAATTCACTTATAAGAAGTCTCTATGTTCTTGCTATTCTCCACACCTATGTTACTTGACAAATTTATAATTTTGCCTCATTATTTTAAAGCAGACACTCTAAGCTGTGTTATTTTCAATGTATGAATAATAATAGTGGATTAGAATATTTAATTGGCTTATCAAATATCAACCTCTTGCAAGACATTCTATGTATTAATATTTTCATGCATTATTTTACTTTTCACTGTATTCTAAACTATATCAAAGTGATTGTGGCTAGTATTTGGACTGAGCCAGAATTGGTAGTTTCTAGTCAAGTTAGGAGAGTATGAAAATACATAGAACTTCAAGAAAAACCTGAGCTAAATGTAAGAAAAATAAATTCTTTGTTATTAAACATGGGTGGATGATTTTTAATCTTCAATGTATAAAATAAAAGCATTATTTTTCATAAAAATAATTAAAACAATACTTAAAACTATTGTTATTTATATGCGATATAAGACACTACAAAGTACGATAATTAGAACTACTTTATATATTTGCATCTTTTACCAGTGACTTTTATTCTATTTTGCTGAATTCAATTTTTATTTTAATAAAAATATTGTACTGTCTTCACCTTGTATAAGGAAGAGATATAATTTCAGTATCATTTTGGAATATTTTGCAGAACAGTGCTTGTGAATGCAATGGCATTATTTGACTTGCCAATAAACTGTAAGATACTTACGCATCATACTTAATTTGTTTTGATAATGTGAAAATGTTTTGAATACATACTATAAATTATTATTCTGAAAATATTTTTGTCTTTTATAGCAGGATATAACAAAAATATTTTAAGTGGGCAAAACAGAACTAGCAGAAAGTGATTCAAATCAGACACATGCTGTGTTACAAGCCAAACACGTTCTTTCTTTCTCTTTTTTAATTTAGACTTGTTTGCTCATAGAATAAGTAATATTTTACCCTTGAAGGAGTTTTCTTTCTTTCATTTATGGAAAGACCAGATGGGTCTCATAGGTCATTCACAGTTATGAAAGAAACAAACAAAAAAATCTCCTCAGAGGTGATCTATCCTTTATTTTTCACTAAAAAACAAATTATTTGCTTGGGTGGAAACCTTTGTATAGCAGTGTAATTGCTGCTATCTGTGGGGTGTCTTGGAAAATGAGATGCTCTGTCTCAAGGAGTTACAACTTATCCTTGTGCATAAAATCTGAATAAATAAATGGGAACAGATCTTAGAATTTTTTTGCAGTGAAGAGATACATGCAACAGAGCTGGGAAATTAGAAATGAAATCTTACAGGATAATGAGTGTGCACACAAAATGATATAGCAGTCTGATTATGCTGATTTTTCATTGTTTATACATTTAAAAGAAATCTTTATATTTTAATAAATACTTAATTTTCATTTTAAGAATATATATCATATATGTATTATGTAGCCAAATATTGATGATGCTAAAATTAAGCCACTTTTTCTGCTTTATTTAATCAATAACATTGTATGAAATTACCAATCAAATATAATGTGGTAAATGGCTTGTTAATTCATTCCTTAAAATGTATTTATTGAAATAAATTGTACATAATACATAAATGAAATTGTATGTATTGCTTCAATGAGTCAAATATTCTTATTCACAATATAGTTAGAGCAATGAACAAAGGAATCCGTGGGTGTTTTCTCATGGGATCTGGAAATCACATTGAAAACAAGAATATAAATATAAAATAATTAAATTTGTGATTGGTGTTATTAAGAAATGTAAGCACGTGTTAGAAAATATTTTTTAGACAAGGAAAATTAAAAGCTTTGACTGATTTTTAAGAGGATTAGAATTGAATTCTTAGCACTTATATCCATGACTCACCAAACTCCTAAAATCCCAAGTAACTAGAATCTTCTTATGACTTGCAAAGGCACTTACGCACACACATACATACATACATACGTACGTACACACATACATACATACACAAACTCTTTCTCACATAAATTTTAATAAGAAGGATGGAAACAAAAGATAAAGGGATAAAACAAGTCATAAAGCTATCAGGAAGACAAGGTCTTGTAAAATCCTTGGAAGGAAGCATTTTCTGTGTGTTTTTATCTATAATTAATCAAATGAGTATGGATTTTAACTTATAGCTGACCCACTTAGGCTGAATGTTCCACAATCTCTCATATTTTATTTAGCAGAGTACTACGAGTAAACTCTCCTCTAGGGTCAGTGACCTGTCTAGATGAAGATTCTTGGTTCTAATGATAATTAGCGATGTTGGTTTCAAGTTGTGGATTATGCGTTAAATCTAAACAGAAGATGGTTGGTTGCTTCCAAAATACTCATGTCACTAATTTGCCTGAGGACATTTGTTATCAAGTTGGTCATTGCAGCTCTAAGAGTTCACTGGACTCAGGTGCTGTATTGAAAGAGGGGAAAGAAGATTATAAAAACGTTAGGAGGTAGTTAATTACAAGGAAACAGTGTTTTCTGCACATGGCTTGGCAGTTGCAAATATGAATGATTCACAATTAAGGCAGTATGCATAAGATGTGTGAAGGCTCAAGCCAGAAAACATTTCAGTATGAAGAAGACAGGTGGGCAAGAAATTCTTCCAGTAGCTAAAGTGATATTGACAGCTGTTTGCAGATGTGAGAGGGAACACTTTTCATATGCATGTAGCCTGTGTTGGATAAACTCCCATCCAGTGAAGGCCACAGATTCCAGAATGTATGATTAGCACAAGTCATATTTGACTTTTTTTCTAAGGACACAAAGTAGAGTAGGTAGAGAAGGATGCATGAATATTGAAAGAGTAAGGGAAGGGCAAATAACATCAAAACATATATAAGAATTCTCCAAAGAACTAGCGAAAATGAGAGAAAAAATGTATAGTGAAAGTTGGATTAGAGCATGCATTTGGTATCTTAAACTAAAGTAACATACGCACTATGTCTTCTATTCTTGGTCTTATTTTTATGTATTTTCCTTGAGTAATGCTTACAAGAAGACCAATAATTAGACTGAAGAATAACTTCTGGGAGGCACAAAGAAAGTTGTTAGCACCACATAAACTGATGTGGTGGTCAACGCTTTTATTGTGCATATGTGGCAGACAGAGAAAGGATGATCAAAAGTTCCAAGTCATTCCTGGCTACGGTAAGTTTGCAGAACTTCTTTGCAACATGAGATTTCACATGAGATACCATAAGATAAAAGACTGATAATCCTTTTATCCATACCTGTATTCTCTTCATATTAGTCCTATATTCCATTTTCGATTTGGGCATGAAAGACTGAGTTGTATCCATTCTTCTTCCACAAGGAGAGGTTGCTATTATAGCCATGTGGGCTTCAGGCTATGCCTGGAGGTCACTGAATTGTGAGGCTTCAGTAATAAATGGGATCGCTGTGATTTCCTACAGCCAATGTGGTTTGTGAGTCTACAGAAAGAGAGATTTGGATATAACAAAAATAAACAGAAGACCACGTGTGTTGCCCACCCAGTCCTTCAGTAGTTCAGTCCCAAAGGAACACACAGAGGTCTACATTAATTACTGGTTAGCCTAGTAGTTTGGGCTTTTCTTATTAACTAATTCTTACATCTTATATTACCTCATTAATCTTCTCCATGTTAGCCACATGGCTCACTACCTTATTCAGAGAGGCAATTATATCTTATTTCTTTTGCATTGGGTGATAGCTGCTCTGAAACTTCCCTCGTCTCAGAATTCTCATTGCCCTGCCTCTACTTCTTCTCTGGCCATGCTGCCTATACATCCTGCCTGGCAACTGGCTAATCAGCATTTATTTAAAATGCAAGTGACAGGGTACAGACCATTGTCCCAGAGCACACATGAAGACAGGAGGAAATGGTTATTTTTAAGTCAACGGAGATACTTTCATGATGTTTTTTTTTTTTTTTTTTTTTTTTTTGTTTTTCGAGACAGGGTTTCTCTGTAGCTTTGGAGCCTGTCCTGGAACTAGCTCTTGTTTACCAGTCTTATTGCTCTAGGTAGGACCTTAAGGACTATATTGATTAGATATGGAGAGAGTGGACAACCTTGTCTTGTTCCTGATTTCAGTGGAATAGTTGGGAGTTTCTTTTCATTTAGTTTGATATTGGCTGTTGGCTTGCTGTATATTGTCTTTATTATGTTTATGTATGTTTCTTGTATCCCTGCTATCTCCAAGACCTTTATAACGAAGGGATGTTGCATTTTGTCAAATGCTTTTTGGCATCTAATGAGATGATCATGTGGTTTTTATTTTTCAGCTTGTTTATATGGTGGATTATGTTGACAGATTTTTGTATGTTGAACCATCCNCAATTATATTTAAAAGGTGAGACCAATGAGAGTTTGACTTCTTCTTTTCCAATTTGTATCCCCTTGATCTCCCTTTGGTGTCTTATTGCTCTAGGTAGGACCTTAAGGACTATATTGAATAGATATGGAGAGAGTGGACAACCTTGTCTTGTTCCTGATTTCAGTGGAATAGTTGGGAGTTTCTTTTCATTTAGTTTGATATTGGCTGTTGGCTTGCTGTATATTGTCTTTATTATGTTTATGTATGTTTCTTGTATCCCTGCTATCTCCAAGACCTTTATAACGAAGGGATGTTGCATTTTGTCAAATGCTTTTTGGCATCTAATGAGATGATCATGTGGTTTTTATTTTTCAGCTTGTTTATATGGTGGATTATGTTGACAGATTTTTGTATGTTGAACCATCCCTGCATCTGTGGGATGAAGTCAACTTGGTCATGGTGGATGATGGTTCTCATGTGTTTTTGGATTCGATTTGCTAGTATTTTATTTAGTATTTTTGCATGAATGCTCGTGAGTGAGATTGGTTTGTAATTTTCTTTCTTAGTATTGTCTTTCTGTGGTTTGGGTATCAGGGTAATTGTAGCCTCATAAAAAGAGTTTGGCAATGTTCCCTCTGTTTCTATTGTGGGGAATAATAGGAGGAAAGTCTTGTAGAATTCTGAGCTGAAACTATCTGATCCTGGGGTTTTTTTGGATGGGAGACTTGATAACTATATTTATTTTTTCAGCAGTTATAGGTCTGTTTAATTTGCTTATCTGGTCTTGATTTAATTTTGGTAAGTGATATTTATCTAGAAAGTTGTCCCTTTTCTTTAAGTTTTCCAATTTTGTAGAGTACAGGTTTTGAAAATATGACTTGATGATCCTCTGTATTTCCTCCATGTCTGTTGTTATGTCCCTCTTTTCATTTCTGATTTTGATAATTTGGATATTCTCTCTCTGCCTTTTGGTTAGTTTGGATAAAGGTTTGTCTATTTTGTTGGTTTTCTTGAAGAACCAACTCTTTGTCTTATTGATTCTTTGTATTGTTTTCTTTGTTTCTATTTTGTTGATTTCAGCTCTCAATTTGACTATTTCCTGCCATATAGCTCTCTCAGGTGAGTTTGCTCATTTTTGTTCTAAAGTTTTCAAATGTTCTGTTAATTCACTAATGTGGGACTTTTCCAGCTTCTTTATGTAGGCATTTAGTGCTATGAACTTGCCTCTTAACACTGCTTTAATTGTGTCCCATAAATTTGGGTATGTTGTGTGGTCATTTTCATTTAATTTTGGGAAGTCTTTAATTTCCTCCTTTATTTCTTCTTTGACCCATTGATGATTCAGGTGAGCATTGTTTAATTTCCATGTGTTTGTGGGTTTTCTGGAATTAGTATTGCTGTTGACTTCTAGTTTTAAAGCATGGTGATCTGAAAAGGTACATTGGGTATATGCTGAGGTTTGTTTTGTTACTGAACATGTGGTCAATTTTTGAGAAGGTTCCATGAGGTGCCGAGAAGAAGGTATATTCTTTTCTGTTTGGATGGAATATTTTATAGATGTCTATTAAGTCCATTGGGTCATAACACCTGATTGTTCTCTTATTTCTCTGTTCATTTTTTGTCTGATTGACCTGTCCAGTGGTAAAAAGGGAGTGTCGAAGTCTCCCACTATTAGTGTGTGGGGTTTAACATATGATTTAAGCTTTAGAAATGCTTCTTTGACATATGCGGGTGCCCTTGTATTTGGGGAATAGATGTTCATCATTGAAATTTCCTCTTGATGGATTTTACCTGTGACTAATATGAAACGTCCTTCTTTGTCTCTTTTGACTGATTTTAGCTTGAAGTCTATTTTGTTAGATATTAGGATACCTACAAAGCTTGTTTCTTAGGTTCATTTGATTGGTATATTTTTTTCCCCAACCTTTTACTCTGAGCAAGCAGGTACAACCCCTTTTGGAAACCAGTGTGGTGATTTCACAGAAAATTAGGAAACAACCTTCCTCAAGACCCAGTAATACCACTTTTGGGTATATAGCCAAAGGTTGCTCTATCGTGCCACAAGAGCATGTGCTCAGCTGTGTTCATAGCAGCATTGCTTGTCATAGCCAGATCCTGGAAACAACCTGAATGCCTCTCGATCAAAGAATGGACAATAAAAATATGGTACATTTACACAATGGAGTACTACACAGCAGAAAAAAATAACGACAGCTTGAATTTTGCAGGAAATGGATGGAACTAGAAAACATTATTTTGAGTGAGGTAATCCAGACACAGAAATACAATTATCACATGTACTCACTCAAAGGTGGTTTTTAAACATAAAGCAAAGAAAGCCAGCCTACAAACCACAATCCTAGAGAACTTAGACAACAATGCAGACACTAAGAGAGACTTACATGGATCTAATCTACATGGGAAGTAGAAAGTAGAAAAAGACAAGATCTCTTGAGTAAATTGGGAGCCTGGAGACTTTGAGGGAGGATTAAAGGGGTGAGGGGAGAGGCAGGAGGAGAGCAGAGAAAAATGAGAGCTCAAAAAATATCAATAAAAAATACATTTCTAGGAAAAATGTATGGTTTGAGATGGCAAAAAAATATATATTTTGAGATGGCCAAAAAAAAAAAGTAGGACCAAGTTAGGGTGTGGCTTTCCAGGACACAGAGAAAAATGGCACGTGGCCCAGGTGCTCTCTTTCTGTGTGGTTCCCTGGCAGCACAGCTGGGCTTGGACTTCACATTTCTGTTTTGTGAGTTTTCCCCTAATAATAAATAAAATTATAATTGTTTTAACTTTTAGCCAGCCTGATTATTTCCTGAGTAGAGCTAACTTCTACACTTTTAAAAGAACCCAACACTACTGACATCTAGATCTTAGGCATCTAATCTCCAGAGTGTGGGGAAATTAATCTATTCAATTCATCTGATATATGACTCTGTTTTGGCAACCCCAACAACCATGAAAGTATCCCATCAACCCATCAACTGAAAAAAAATATCTGAGCTACTATTTCATCAGCTGAAAAAATATCTTCCATATGAAGCATAATCTTCCTTTTTGGAAGACTATCTAGCTCAGATAGGTTGACAATCTCAGGACATGATGAGTTTATTTATCTAGTTCCTTTCTCGTATTTTTCCAAGAAACAAATTCTCTCTCCATCATGAATAGAAGTCCCAAGTCTGTCTACTTCCATGTAGCTCAAAACAGTACAGCCTCTTATTTGAGTTACTGTTTCAGTTCCCATGATGGATGGTCCTTTACATTCCTCAAAACATTTCTGGGAAATAAAAATCTGACCAGTAACTTAGCTATTCTTTCTGTATTCTCATTGATTTTAGGGTAAATCTTAGAGTTCATAAGGTTGTAAAAGTCCTTTGTGCACTTTTTTATATTTATTTCTCTACTCTGGTTTATCTTCCACTCGCTTGTTGAAACTTTATAAAATTTATGTTACAGAAATATAACTTTCTGGAACTTATTTTTTTTACACCCTCACTCATATCTATACTTTTGCACGTTATTCTTTTAGCCTGAGAGTCATTTTACTGTTTTCTATCTTCACTCTCAATGTTCTTTGAGTTAACTTCCCCAGGTCCTGAATTTTGGCTTTTCTTGATCTTAGAACATCTTTATGATGAGAAAATATTGGTTAGGGTCTCATTGTATATACATCCAAGCCTTGCTGCATTTCTGTGCAAGCGCTATAAAATTGTTGAGCTTGACTTTCTCAATAGTCTATTGTGATTATGGTGCTCAAATATTTTTGCACATTATAGATACTGTAGAAATAGTTTAAATGGTTGGATAGATGATTCATTATATATAAAATACTAATTAGAATTATTAGTATATATTCTGATTAATAGTTTTATAATATCATAATATATAGCTAAATATTTTCTTTTTCTTTTTTTTTTTTTTTTTGGTTTTTCCAGGCAGGGTTTCTCTGTACTGAAACTAGCTCTTGTAGACCAGGCTGGTCTCAAACTCAAAAAGATCTGCCTGCCTCTGCCTCCCGAGTGCTGAGAAGTGTGTGCCACCACCGCCTGGCTAACTAAATATTTTCAATAACATACTTTTTAAAATTGATCAACCTATATAGAAATCTGATTGCTGTAGGTCTTAAAGATAAATGGTGAGATAAAATATAGCACAGAATTTATATTTACTAATAAATCTAGTTTCAAAATATCACTTGCTATTTTTACTTCCAGCCAAACTTAATAATATATAAGACTATGCTTGTTACCATTAAAATGGAAAGATTTACAAGTATATGGAAAGTAGCACATTATTTTAATAATCCAATTCTTGACTGTTTTAGAATAGAAGAAAATTTTACTTCAGTGAAACTAATCTTAAAAGGCAAACATGAAAATATACACCATTAATTACTGCTGAAAAAGTCCAAGTTCATTTTTAAGCCTCCATCTATAAAAGGTACAGCCACTGAAAACATATCACTAAGTTATTTTCTTTTTAGATTATTTACTTTTGGGATCATAATATATGACTTAATTTCGAATATCCTAGATTCTTCTATCAATAAATTTAATTATGTACGGTTTTTGGTAACTTATGCAACTCTTACATAAGTATATTTTAGTCATGCAATAAGTCAGTTTATGCAGCAATATCAGCCATATGCTCAGCTTTACCTTGGTGATAGTGTAAAGCATTGTTTTAACAATATTTCTGATCCTTCTTCAATTTATATCTCTAAATAACCACTAATTTAAGAATGAAATAAAAGTAATAATTTCCTGCCTTGTTTTTGAGGGAACTAAAAGAGATTCTATGTTTAGTACATGCATACAAACACACATACTATTATCTTATTTGCATGTAATAGTTTTAATTTTTGTATTGCATTTTAGTCCTTTTTTACCAGGTATTTAGAATTAAACAATCCCTTGTGTGTTCTTGCTTATACGTTCTGAGTTTTTTAGGAGCTACTCTCATCAGTGATCTATAGAATAAGTTTAATCAAAAGTTCAAGTCTTAAGTTCCTACTTCACCATGCCATTTTACAGAAGAAAAACAACAAAACCTACTCTAAATCTTAGGACAGCTTTTCTTCAAGAGGCTATTGGTTTCAGCATTATTTCATTTTGTTCCCTAACGTACTGTTTGTGAAAGTACCTCTGTCGTGAAATCATCAGCATTGTAGAGTCTTTTCATTAGTTGTCTCCAGGACTGTCTAACTTTTCTTTCTGGGAACAAGTCAGGTCAATAAAGTTGTGTCTAATGATGATGTTAGATAATATCCTCACACTTAAAGTTACTCACTTTTTCAAAAGAAGTGGGACTATGAAATCTAGTCAGAGTCGAATGCCCATTTTTACAATTGATTTCAAGTTGCTGACTGCCAGCGGTACACTAGACAATCTAGAATGCCACGGTTCTTCAGCAATACCAGCAATTATGCAGACAAAACTAGTTTTGTTACCTCTATGCCGAAACCCAGTTTTTAAGCATGGATAACTTCATTTTACTTATTTCAAATTCAAAGTCATAGAGGACATCATGCACATATAAAAAATAGCTCAGAAAAGTTTGCTTGTTTTCAAGCTATCTATGACCAGCGTCAAACCGTTGAAAAGGAAGACTGCTGACAAAGCAGAGAAGAGGAGAACACTTCCTTTCAAACAATAACCCCCAAATGAAAGTAGAAACTAAAATTCAACCAGAAATAAACCCCTGATTGTTCTCCTGTCAGCCTGTCACCTACATGAAACAGCTGCTAAAGCAAAGACAGCTGTTCCTGCTAAAAGCACTCTTGCTGCTGGTTTCCACGGTCTTCATTTTCATTAATATAAAAGTGTGCCGACATGTTGTTTCAACTCAACGACAGTGCCCGTCTTAATTAGACGGCCACAAAGCCCTCACTGATGTTAGGAGAGTCTTGTCCAGTTCAGTATTCATTTCATTTTGTTAACATATACGGTTTTAAGCCACCTGCCACTCTCCACTTTTTCCAAAGCCTCTTTGTGAGAAGCACTTTCTAAATCTTGGAAAGAGGGCCAGGAAAACAGATAACCTGCCCACAGACTTTCTCTTCTCACTCTCTGTATACTCCACCCCAATCCATCAGTCTTGTCCCTGGTTGCAATAGAACAGTAGCTGCAGGCCCCCCTCCCTTTTGCCACCATCGCCTGAGAATCTTACAGACCATCACCTCTTAATCTCAACCTCCACACTCATTTCTTTATTCCAGCCCCAATCCTAGCAGGCACCTCCTGTTTAACCACCAGTCATGCCAGCAAAAAAACAAAACAGAAGTTAAACACCAAAGCAGGTAGGCTGCCGGAAGACCTCCTCTTCTTATTCTCCTAGACCCAATCCCTCAATTTCATTCTGTGGCTGTATCAGATCACCAGATGCAGCTTCTCTGTCCACATGTCCTGTGCATCTCACAGAACATTTCCCCCCATATTACCTCTCCTCATTCTTCACTGTGTCCCAGCCTGTAAAGCCAACAGGTATTTCCTGTGAACAAACCAGCTGAGTAGGTCACGAACACATAGCCATCACACTCCCTGCATATCCAGAGAAGAAACAGAAACCAAGGAACAAGACACTCACCTAACAAGCACAAACCCAGAAATCAGCACCTATACATATAGTCATACCAAACCCAGATGCGTAGACATCAGCATACAAACACAATCAAGAAGAGCCAGGGTTATATGTCACCTTTAGAGCTCAGCTATCCTTCCCCTGCAGGCCAGGAGTAGTGCAACATTGCTGTAGCTCAAGAAATGGATATCAAAATGAAATACATGAAGATGATAGAAATCCTCAAAGAGGAAATGAGTAAATTCCTTAAGCCAATATTGGAAGACACAAATAAATGATTGGAGGAAATGAATAAAATCCTCAACAAAAGCCAAGAAAATGCAAACTGTTGAAAGAAACAAAACTGTTCAAGACCTGAAAATGAAAATAGAAGCAATAAAGAAAATACTCAGGAAATTTAGGAATTACAACAGAACAAGAGAGACAAGCTTCACCAACAAAATAATGGGGATGGAAGTTAGAATTTCAGGCACTGAATATGTGATAGGAAAAAATGAATACATCCATTAAAGAAAATTTTAAATCTAAAGTATTTTCACAAACATAAAAAAATATGTGACAGTATACAAAGAACAAGTCTGAGAACAACACAGGTAGAAAAAGAAGAATTCAAGTTCAAAGATCCAGAAAATATTTTCAACAAAACTGTAGAAGAAAATTTCTTCAAGGTAAAAGAAGCATACAGAATACCAAATAAATTGATTCGGAAAAGAAAGTCCACTTTCCACTAACCACTTAAAACAAATAAAAATATTAAACACTACAAGGGAAAAAGTGTTTCCAAGTGACATACCAAGGCAGACCCACTAGAATTACACCTGACGTCTCAATGGAGGCTCTAAAAGCTAGAAGGGCCTGAATAGATAGATATACTGCAGACTCTAGCATACCACAGATGCCAGCACATACTACTATACCCAGCACATTTCCAATCACAAGGGATAGAAAAATAAGATATTTCATGATAAAGTCAAATTTAAACAATATCTATATATAAGTCCAACCCTTCAGAAACTGCTAGAAAGAAAAATGCAACCCAAGAAGGTTTATTAACTATACCCATGCAAAGAAGAAAATGAGTAATCACACACCAGCAAAGTCAAAGAAGGGAGCGCACAAAAATACACACATTCAAATTCACACAATACACCACCACCATGAAAAACAACAAGAAAACAAAAAGAATCAACATACATTGGGCTTTGACATCTCACAAGTCAATGGTCCCAGCTCTCCACCAAAAAGACAGAGACTAACAGAATATACATGAAAATAACATCTATTCTTATACTGCATCGAGGAAAAACACCTGGATATCAAGGATAGATATTATCTCAGGATTGGATAAATAAATAGGCAAATGGATGTAAGAAACAAGTTAATGTAGGTATTCTAAAATCTTTAAAAGTACTTCAGAGGAAAACTAGCCAGAAGATAAAAATGAATGAATGAATAACTATTGAAAACTAGCCATTAGGGTAAAGATTAACAACTGAAATGTCATTTATACCTTCTGGGAGAGGGAATATTGCTGTTTTCAGGAGAGAGATAGTGGGTATATCAACCAATACAGGACAGGACCTCATGTTCAAGAGTAGTTGACAAACATATAATTAATGCTACAGTTTAGTTTTTTAATGGGTTTTGTTTGCTTGATTTTCTTTATTTTGTTGTTGCTGTGTGTTCTTTTATGTAGTTACAGTTTGGTGTTTTTTTTGTTTTTGTTTTCCTTGGCACGGTGTTATTTTATTTTATTTTATTGGTTTTGGGGGGGGGCTTTGATGTACTGGATTTTTTGTTTCTTTTTTGGAAAGAATTTAAAATTGGGTGAGTATTGATGGAGAGAAGATCTGGAAAGAATTGGGAGAGAGAAAGAATATGATAAAAATATAAAACTAAATTGTTTATTATTTTAAAATAATAAAAAATGTAATAGAAAAGAAAAACATATGTCTTATATAGTACTCAAATATAAGATTAAAAACTCTGTTCAGTAAATGCTTTCTTTGGTAAATGACCAAATGTTCAAATTGATAATAAATGAACGAATAGATCAATTCTAGATTACTTTGTCACTTCTATCATCCTCAAAGGATAAATCTTCACATTATTATATAATAGTTTCTTAACCACAGTGGCATTGATGAGTCAATGTAGCCTTTGAGCTATTTATACAATAAATACTTAAAGCTTTTAAGAGTATTATATGTGTAAAAATCAGAGAAGAAATTACCTTATTTGGCATTAATATATAAAGTTCTGCTACATATGTAAATGGAAAAAATCACATGAAATTGCAAGTTCTGAACACAAGGCCAATAAGAAGTCAAAAACAAGCTTGTTGTGGATGTGGACTAGGCTTTTAACTGGATAACAAAAATAATACAGCCAAATATTCTTAGTCTTAGGCAGATTGTAGGCAAGGTCCTAATCTGTTCAATTCTATGACAAGTGGGAGAAATGAGGAAAACGTAGAAGTAAAGCTAGTGAAGCTAGCAGGGATATTGGGTCATGAGGTTCAATGCAAAAAAGTGCATTTGAAGTAGCAAGTGCTAATAGAGAAGATATAGGAAGTTTTGTAGCACATTTACTTAAGTTAATTGATGGACCTGACAATAAACAACACACATTTTCATGGAATTGATACAGAATTCAGGAGAAGTCTTCATGACATATATGCCTGGAGATTAATCAACATATGGCTCCACACCTCTGTCAAAGAGGTCCTTTTTAATTGACAGCTAATGATTTCATCACCAATTCTCATTTACTATTTCTCAAACTGTGTGTGTTTTGTGTGTGTTTAAGAACAATATAACTCTACTCTGCCTATGCTTCTTTGAAATACAATCTAATTTACAGCACACTTATTAATCAATGAAGCAAATATTAATCACTGTAGAAATCTGCAGAATTCAGAAAGGTTCATTTCAAACTATCACTGCTTATTGACAATTTAAAGATGACCAAAAAGCTCAGATACATCAAAAGAGAAGTCTGAAGTTCTATTGTTTACGAATGATGGAGGAAACAGAGTAATTATGTTATCATCTAAAACACACCTAAAAAAAAGCAATGAAATAAGTTTTTGTCTTGCAGCTTCAGTTACCATAGCTACTGGTTCTTGAGATGACCTCATTTCTTGGTGAAGAAGCAATGTTTTAACAGTATTAGCATTGGTTAAAATGAATACAAAGGAGTAGAACCTGGTGTACGGTTAGTTGGTAAAGTACTGTGACTATTTGAGAAGACTGACTATTGAAGAAGATGTACTGTGGGTAAAATAGTACATGACATCATATATTATGCAGAATATTTCATAAGAAGAAGAGTCAATCAATATAGCACATTTCATTGTTGTTTTGTCTCAGGAAACTTTCTTTACCAACACCCCACACCATCATACTGAGGCAAGATCTTACATTGGTAAAAAAAAAATGTATATATAATTCAATGAAGAATCACATGAATGTTAGAATTTTTATCAATGAATTACTTTTGATGAAGCTATGTATATTATTTTCTTAAACATCATGCTATTGCACATTTACTAAAGAAAGAAATGTTTTGGATTTCCTTACAGTAATCTGTAAGAACCTTTGATATCAAAAAGAGCTACACTTTGCAAACAAAAGGGAAGTATTCCACCATGTCCTATTTTTAGTAACCCTAAACAATATTCTGATTCTTTCATTTAGTTTTGATAGAATTATTCTCAAGCCATATGGTTCTGGGATTTAATTAATTAGGTTTCTTATTGCTGATTTAATTTCATCTCAATGTTTATCTCTTTATCTGTTTATATTGAACTATTTTTCTTTATGATCCAGTTTTAAGTTGCATGCTTCTAGAAATGCACACATTTAAAGCAGATTTCTTAATTTATTGCTGTATAATTATTTATAATGGTGCCTTATTATTATTTCTATTTTCGTACCTACATAGTAATGCATCCTTAAACATTTATGATTTTGTTAAGCATTTTAAAAACATACAAAAATGTATGAGCAATTGGCTAAACAATGACAGATTAGAAACATTTTTATTGTTTTAGATTATTTGGAGGAATTTTGTATGGCAGAAAATGCATATTTTTCCATTTTCTAAGTATTTACTTTCATTGATAGTATGCTGAAGAAAGAAAAGTTCATTCTTACTACTAAATTTGGCACCATCCCTTTTTTGTTAAGAAAGTGTTCTCTTTCCCCCTAAATTGTAAGAAATAAAATTGTATTTTGTCACATGACACATGATTTTAAAAGGGGTATAGTCATGGTGGCAAAAGCAGGAAATGGTTAGTCACACTCCCTACACAATGAGGAAGCAGAGAGGGTAACTGTTGGTGATCATGAATTTTTAACTTCTCCCCTTTGAGTTTCAGCTGGTGTTGGGAGCAGTGAACCCCCAGATCCTGACTTTCTTGTAAACAACTTGTTTTCTCATGATCTGAGTGCCTACAGCTGCTCTGAGCATGAGAGCTCACGAGTTCCTGATGGCAAAGGAATGGTTTCTGGTGTGTTTGGCTGGGGTGTGGCTATCCCTATATAAGCTGCCCCCAAACACAATAAAGGGGGCATTCTTGGGGCATCACTGTTTCAAGGATGGTCCGTATCTCTGTCACTGTGTCTTTGTGTGTTTCAGTCTCCAGCCCCTTGCAGATTCACGAACTGTATGGTAGCACATGGAGCGAAGACGGGCGTGGTGCGCTACAATCTTGGAGACTGGCCTATAGGAAGATTCAGTTAAAATCTCCAGAAACACTTGTATTAGACATAAACAGAAGTCTGCAATATGATTACAAATCCAGTCTATTCACCAATGAAGACAATCAAAAGCCTCATTTGTCAGCTTGACATACAAATATAGCACTTTAATCCCAAATATTTTACTTCTAGCTGACCAAAAACATTTACGGCCATTTCAAACACAAAATGCACTTATTTCATCTCCAAATCTCCCCGAAATGTAAACATTTCTAACATTATTTAAAAGCCCAAAGTTGAAAATCTCTTCTGACTTAAGGCAATCTTTTCACTCTGAGTTTTGTGTTTCAGTTTCTTTGGCAGTGATCAAACACCAACTTAAAACAACGTGGAGGAAAATGGGTTTGTTTGGTAGACAGGTTAGAGTCCATAATCCAAGTAATTCATGCCATAAAGTTAAGTCAGGAATCAGAAGGCAGGGAGTGAAGCCATGATCATGGAGAAATGCTGCTTATAGCTAGATTTACGACTCAAATTCAGTTATAGTTCTTAGAAAATCATAGCCTACCACATGTGTATGTTATTGCCCACTATGGGCTGAATTCTCCTACATTAATAAACAATCACAAAATTTGCTTCATTGACACATGTATGGGCCATTTTATAGAGGTAAGGTAATTATTCAGCTGGAGTTCACTGTTTCAGGGTATGCCAATTTCCCAAGAACCCCATGATTCCACACAATGATTATTGTAGGCCTAACAACAGTAGATCCAGTCTTCTATATTAATTACTTTTCTCATTGTTCTCACAACTTCCCATAAAGAAAGACAATATATTTTGACCCACAGTTTAAACAGTCCAGTTACTCTCTCGTGGCTCCAGGCATGGAACAGGGATCATAAATAAAGAAACAGTTCAAATTGCAGTTGCAGTTAGGAAGTAGAGAAAGGTAAATATTGATGCTTGCACTTTCTCCATTTCTACTTGTGCCTTTAAAAAAATACTTCTTATGTCTTAACCATCCCCTAAGACCTACCTCCTAATTCTGCAAAATGAAATGGTCCTAATAACTTTATTACTAAGAAAAATATAGAGTATAGCAATTCGACATTCTTTCTTTAAAATTATTTAAATTTATTTGAGTATTTCAACAATATAATAAAATATAATATAATTTAACATGTAAAATCCTTTATAAAAACGTTCTATCGAAAATTAGCAAACCTAAGGGAGTTCAAAGGAAATGTAGTGACAATTTAAAAAAAAGAAGAAAGCTTTCCAGTGTTTATTTTTTTCCTCACTATGTAGAAACAATTGGAATAGGAACCTATAAAATGATAATACAAAAAAAATGCCAGCAGCAAGTGCAAAACAAGCAGAATAGGAAAGCATAGGAAAAAAAGAGCAAGTTATATAAATGTAAAGATGCTGAGTGTGTTGAACTTGGTAGACACGGATCATTTCAGCAAGGAACTAGAGTAGTACTTTTAATTTCATACATATAAAAACATATAAAACATACATATCAAAAACATATAAAAAGACTTTTGGACTAAAAGCTAAGCTGATGAAAAATAATAAGCTACAAAAATATTTGTAAATTTACTTTTGTTTTAAAAAAACAAAAGAATACTTTCTATTAGACAAATATTGGAAAGTAATTTTTCAAAGATAATACTAAATAACATCTTGGAATATACAGTAAGAATAAAAAAATAATCATAATAACTGTGTGTTAGCCAGTATGTTAGCTTTGTCATCCACCCCTACCATACAACACATTCATCAATATGTTGAGACAATGCAAACTCTTCAATTGAACTGTTAAAACTAATTGAAGAATGAGAATGTTAAGTGGCTTATCTGCAACATCATTATCAGTAGATCAGGGTGAGAAGAGAAGACATAATAAGGCTTGCTCTACAGAGACTTGGCCCAGTTCTAGTTAACATTCTCATTCATGACCTAGATAACAACATGGAAAAAAAAGCACTTTTAACTAAGGATAGGGTTAGCATACTAAAACATTGTGAATGTTAGAAAAATATTAACATAAAAGAAAGGACAAAGCATTTGGTATAATATAAACCAATGGTGGGTACATAGAAATTAAACCAGCTTATGTTAATATGGTAATGAAGTATTCAACTCCTTCAGTAGTGTATAAGCTAAAGATATCCTAATACTAATGATATTTTTAAATCCTTGACATATATGTATCTAAAATAATATATAAAACTGATATATAAAACTGATGGACTCATACTTGGCAAAAATAAAACTTAATATTAGACTACTTATTAAAAACTGAATGTTAATTATCAAAGACCATGATTCATATGAAAACTGGAAATACCTAGTATTTTATATAAATAGAGTATCTAATAAAAATATATTAAGTTGTGTATAGCACTTACAATTACATATGACTGCTTATGTACATATAAATGTATGCTTATATACATATAAATGTAATCACATGTATACATTTATTTATTATAACATTGATACTAGACAGACAGTAAACAGAGATCACTTGAAGAAAATATTGATGCTCTATTTCTATGCAAAATGATCAATTGTTATAAAACAGTTTCAATTGGAAAAATTAGTAGAAGGAGAATACTATGAGTTTGGTTTTAGAGATAAAAGTTTTGGATAACATTTCCATATGAAATTGAGATTTTTTTCTTTTAAAGTCTGTGAAGAATTTTGCTGGGATTTTGATTGGCATTGCATTGAATCTGTAGATTGCTTTTCGTAAGATTGTCATTTTTACGTTAGATCTTTACACTTTCTGGTGTCTTCTTCCATTTCTTTCTTTAAATATTTAAAGTTCTTGTCATACATGTCTTCCACTTGTTTGGTTAGAGTTACTCTGAGATATTTTATGTTATTTGTGGCTATTGTCAAGGGTGATGTTTCTCTGATTTCTTTCTCAGCCCACTTATTGTTTGTGTTAAGAAGGGCTACAGTTTTTTTTTTTAATAACTCTTGTGTCCTTCTACAATCTAACACCACATCAGACAGAGGTCTGATCTCCAAAGAATACAAAGCACTCAAGAAATTGGTCATCAAAAGAACAAATAATCCAATTTAAAAAATGGAGTACAGACGTAAAAAGAAAACTCTCAACAGAGGAATCTAAAATGGCTAAAAGATACTTAAGGAGATGTTCAGCATACTTAGTCATCAGAGAAATGGAAACAAAACAACTCTAAGATTCCATCCTATACCTGTAAGAATGGCCAAGATCAAAAACACTATGACAACTTTCTCTGAAAAAGCTATGGGGTAAAAGGAACACTTCTGCATTGCTGGTGGGAATGCAAGCTGGTACAGCCCATTTGGATGCCAGTGTGGCAATTTCTCAGAAAATTAGCAAACAACATTCCACAAGACGCAGTAATACCAGTTTGGGTATATATCGAAAGGATGCTCAATTGTGCCAGTAGGACATGTGCTCAAC
>JAQHUG010000274.1:843953-855943 GCA_028555095.1 Dicrostonyx torquatus | reverse complement strand
CCCATCATAATTTTTACCCCTTTGTTTATATAATCCCTCCTTCCTCTCTTCGACTGAGTTTCAGGAGCTTGGTTCATTGCTTACTTACTCAGTGTCAAAAAAAACAATGAAATTTTTAAGCAAATGGATGGAACTAGAAAAAAGAAAAAAACAACACTATGAATGAGGTAACCCAGATCCGGAAAAAAACAAAACAAAACAAAACATAGTATGTGCTCACTCATAAGTAGATATTAGATGTAAGTAAAAGGTTAACCAGGCTACAATACACAATCCCCTAAGAAGCTAAGTAACAAGGAGGACCCTAAGAGAAATGTGCATCGATGTCCTTGCAGAGGGAAAAGAATAATATCTCCTGAGTAAATTGGGAGTGCATGAGGCAGAAGGGATGGAAGGATGGGATGGTTGAGTTGAGGGAGGGGCAAAGAGGGACTCAAGAAAAGAGATATCTTGAAAGAGGGAAACATTATGGGGTTTAGGGAGAAGTCTAGTACTAGGGAAATTCCCATAAATATACAAGCATGAACCCAATTAAAACTCTTAGTAATAGTGGAGAGGATGCCTGAACTGGCCTTCTCCTTTAATCAGGTTTATGACTATGCTAATTGTCATCATAGAACCTTCATCCAGTTACTGATGGAAGCAGATGCAGAGATCTTTCATAGTCTTTAGTTGCAATTTCTGAAATACCAGTAAATTTAGTTTTGTGGTTTATAATGTTTTGAAATGGAAGGTTAATTTGGATTATAGCTTTTTAAAATATTATTTCATAGTATGCCTGCTTGATTTTCAGTCTCCCAGAAATATTACAGAAGTATAAATCACAAAAATATATTGGGATGTCCTGGATTTTTTTCTGTCGTTACTTCATGGGAATTATTTTCTCGAAGGCCTACATGGTTTTAGGACCAGGGCAACAGATTTGGCAGTTTGTGAGAGAGTTGCAAAAACTGCTTCAGTACCATGGTTTGAATATCAAATCCTTTCCAGCTGGTGGAGCTGACTTGCTGTGAACCCTTCCGGACATGTGGCATAGCTGGAGAAGGTGGGCGACTGTGTTCTGGCTGTTGAAGTTTATAGCCAGGACAGACTGATATAAAAATCTATGGATGTCTTTGAGAGTAGTGGAGCCTCTCTTTTTTATTAGGTAGGTTTAGCCAAGGAAGCTGGTGTCCCATAAATTTGTAAGTTACCAAAGTCATGCAAGCCAGTGGCTTTCAGGCTCCTTTCTTGTAAGTTCAAAGACTGAAATTCACAGATAACAGAATGTGAGTTTTAGAAAGAAATAATTTGTTTTATTAAAGAAAACTTAATAGAGAAAGAGAAGGAGGGCAGAGCTCCTGGACAGAAGGAAGGAATGATTCCTGAACTTGGGATCCCATTGAGCCTCCTACCTTGGAGTTAAAATGTCTTTACTGGAGCAAGGAAAGAAGGTTAAGCTCATCAACCCAGTTTCAATTTCAGTTATTGAGGTGTCTGGCTGTTTCAGTCACATGCAGTATGGTTATTGGAAACCAGTACTCCTTTGCGGGAAAGAGATGAGAAGAAACCAGATGTCCCTTCTGGCATCTTCAGCTTACGGCCAAAGTCTGCTGGTTTAATTAATTCTGGCAACTCTGAACTCTGAGAAAAACAAGCTTACCCAAAGACATTCACAGCCTTTAGTCAAGAAAGGAGTTGGTCACTTTTCTCTGGTGTCTTTTCTACCCAAAACCACCTAGTAAATGTCTACCTCCTAGTTTTATTACTACTTCTTCCCAAAGCTGAGCTTTCTAATCCTTCCAGTTGGGAGCCAGATACTGCTCGGATGCTTTCGCTACCAATACTATGGCATGTCTTACAACATTAACTTAAAGTATTCCTTTCCCCCTTAGGTAACTTTTGTCAGGTATTTTATAGTAGCAACGGGAAGTGCAAGTCCTATGCAAAATAAATTCAGAGACCAGACAGAGACAAGCTGGGGTCATCCAACTGCTTTTCCACATTTAGATGGAGATGAAATAGCTGGAGTTGGCAACAGCAAGCCAGAAAATTTTACTTCTCCATTTGCTGCTCCTAGAAGTAGCTGTGATTTGTGTCCTGAGAGAAATGTCAGTTATTGAAGCTCTCTGTCAGCTGCATAGTGCCCATCAGCAGAGCAACTTTGACCCTTTGATCATGTCATTCTGTTTCTGATACATCTATCTACTCTTTCTCAAAATATATTTATTCAAAATTTATGAGTTTTTTTCCAACTATCTTTCTACTTGTCATGTTCTTCTTTTTGTACTGGACAGAAACCCCTTGCATTCTGATTCTTCTGTATGTATATCGATTTCTCAATCTGATAGAAATGTTTTGATAGCATTTGCATTTTGATGATAGATGCACAGTGGATCACTCACACATACAGACTTTTATCATCTTGTGTGAAACTGCAGTAATCTTTAAGGAGACACTGAAGACTGGCAAGGATGCTTTTTCTCTCAACATGTACCAAAATGTTCCATTCTGATTTTCTTCACTCAGTGAGTTCATTACAACCTGGTTTTTGCTGTGAGATGACTTCATGGGCTCCTGTACTTGAATGTGTGGTCCTCAGATAGTGCTGCTATTTTAGAAGGTTGTAGAATTTGTTGAAGATGGGTCCTGTCCTGGAGGACAGACAGAGATTCTTGGTGTGGCATTTCAAGAGCTAGCTCTCCGCATCTGTGCAGAGCACCCTGCTTTCCTGTAGCTGCTTTCTCATGCCTTCTGTACTTGAGATAGCCAATTTGGACTTTCCTCTGTTAGATATCTTGTCACAGTGACTAGAAAGTAACTGACTAATTTGTTTCTGATCTTATGAATTAATCACAAGCTTAGCACTTTAACACAAAAGATATAGTTCTACAATTTGGCCATCAAAAGTATAAAAATGTACCCTACTGTTCTGCAACCAAGGTGTGAGCAGGAATCTGTTCCTTATGAAATCTCATGGGAAGAATCCATTTATTTTTGTTTGTTTTTCTAGTTCCCAAAGGCCAATGATACTTACACTTGGATGTATCACTGCAAGGTCCACTTATTGTCACACGTTCTCCTTGTCTCTACTACCACTTCTTTTTAAAATTAGGATCATAATAATTACATTTGTCTCATAGGAATAATCCAGAATTAACCAGCTACTTCAAAACCTTCATTTAAATACATTTACAAAGCTGTCTTAGATTGACAGCTTAATATTTATTGTTTCCATTGGCTAAATGCAGGCAACTCTGGGTGATCATTTATCTACCTGCCATAATCAAGTATCTTGTCTTAAGTTGTAATTTAGAATCCCAGACATTTTGAGAAATACCTAGTGATATTCCACTGATTATGTGTCACAGTTTATTTAATTATTTTCAAGGAAGTATAATTTAACAAATATTGATTGATAATAAAGAGAGTCAAATGTGGTGTTAGAAAGAAACTATAAACTGGAGGAGAAAATCAAATCACATGCATTTTGTCAAACGGATGCAACTATAATTAGGAAGAACTTTTTTTATTAAGTACTAAATTAAGGGAAACTGATTAGAAAAACCAAGTCTGAATATGCTCTGGTCTGACCATTTAATGGATTGTAGGTCATTACTATGGGTACTTTTGGACAAGTTAGTTTGTATGACTATAAATAGTTCAAGAAGGGTTAAAAAGAATCAATGAGATGTTTTTGTACACATGTGTGTTTGAAGGTATGCATATACAGTATCTTCCATTTTTAGTACAAGGTGATGTTCTTAGATGTTGGAGAAGTAAGAACTAAAGAAACTCTTTTTGGACTGTTTAAAGGTCAGGATTAAATTTAATTTTTAAATACCTTCAACTCTATTTGGCCCAGTTTTGCATTTGTAGAAGCCCAATAAATGCTTGTTGATTCATTAATTTAATTATCAGGAGGCAAAATCACAATATTCAGAAGCTGAGGTTCTGACACCAGATTCCCACAGTTTTCTCACCATGGTTACTCATGCAAGTAGCTCCATTAATAAGAAAATAACTTGAAGTTGCCCAAACATCATTTTGAGAACATTTCTCTTCTTAGTGAATAAGGACATCACAGTTTTAAAATAGACTCAGAAGTTCTGAAAGGTAGAATAAACATGATCACTGAATTAGAAAAAAAAATCTAGTAATATGCTGGTTTATAATGAAAATATATTTATAGTCAGATTTGCATTGGAGCTATGTTCAAGCATGAAACTTCTACATTTCTAAGTCTAAAGCTAATTTTATAATTGATCATTATGATATAACCCATGCTTATTATTATTTACTAGTGATTTCAATAGCTACATTAAACAACTGTGATGTATGAACTACAAAAAATTTTTCATTGAAACAGCAAATTTGAAGGATTGGATTGTCTAGGGTGCTACAAACATCAAAACAATGTGCTGTGTAAACATATTGTTTGGGAGGATATGCTCCACCATCATTAAATCCTAAATTAGAGAAGAAAAGAAGGAAGGAAGCAGATACAAGAGTATTTCACCTATGAGCAGAACAACATAAAAGACTAGCTTTAGAGTGTAAGGTACTGAAATGTGCAAAAATACATCCAAAGCTAGAACAATGAAATATCTGTTACTGTTGTTTCCCAAATAAAAGACATGAGTGTTGAAAAATGAAAGTGATCACGTATCAATATCAGGGATTGTCATCTGAAATTGTTATCAGATGGTAGTTCTTATTGGACAGAGGAAATAATATTTTTTTTGCATTTTAATAACTGCAGAAAATATTTTCTTATTTGGCTAATTTGTTGAAATTTTATTTAAAATGCTTTGATTTTATTGTCAAATATCCTGGTAACATGTTTATGTTTTCTTTTTTAATAAAAGGCTCATAGTTTTCAACTGTTTCACACTTAATGGAACACACTCAAAATTGGTGTATAGGATTGAAGTATTTTATTGCATGAAATTAGTGAGGAAAAGCAGATTTTAGATATAAAGCATGAGAAAAGAACTCTGTCCTGAACCAAACATGACAAGAAGAGTTAATTGGAAAATATGCTGGTTGTCATCAATTTGTACAGCACCTTGATGCATTTTGGGGTGCCAGTGTTCTTATCAGTAACTCTTCTAACACATTATGTAAGGAACTAAACTTGAGAATGTCTCTCCCTAAGTAGAAGGTAACTGAGTTCTGTGTGTACCACAGTAAAAAAAGACTAGAGTTGGGTTATTTATAAAGAAAAGTATTTACTTCACACCAATCTGGAGGTTGAGAAGTCTATGATCAGGCACCGACCTATTTGGTGTCTGGTAATGGGTAAACTCGGCTTATCATAAACCTGCTATGAACTGAGGGCTCTTTTGCTTGACTCATTCAGAAATCAGGAAGACATTATAAAATTTATTTCATGTTACTGTTTCATGCTTTGAATTCCAGTGATTGTAAACGGTCAGGATTAGCAGATCTATTCACAACTCCACTTCTTGGTACTTTCAGTTGCTACTTTAATCACTGATCTCAGTGTTCTAAACACTTTCTGTAGTAAGAGGAACGGTGGGCCATGTCCCATCGCCTGGCTAGCTTAACCCCCGAAATAACCACACAGAAATTGTATTAATTAAATTACTGCCTGGCCCATTATACCTAGCCTCTTCTTGGCCAACTCTCACATCCTGATCTAACCCATTTCCATTAATCTGTGTATCACCACGAGGTCGTGGCTTACCAGGAAATATTCAGCGTCTCTGACCTGGCTACTTCTTGGAGGCTCTCTCTACCTCTTTTCCTCCTCCCAGCATTCTGTTCTGTCTTCCCACCTACCTAAGTTCTCCCCTATCAAAAGGCCAAGGCAGTTTCTTTATTGAACCAATGAAAGCAACACAAAGAAGGAACTCCTACACCAACCTTCCTGCAACTCATAGGCGTTCTTGGGAGCTTCCTAACTATTTTTTCTTAGGACAAATGTCCCTTAATGATACTAGTACCTAGCACAATGATTTTAATGTGCATAATTAGGAATACAAATAAAAAATAGACAAAAACATCTAAACTAGACTTTGAGATATTTGAAATTTGTGTTGTTCACAAGGGAGATAGCATGAAGACTCTGAGATATTTGAAATTTGTATTGATCACAGGGGAGATAGGTTTGAAGAGAGTTTTCCATACCTTCCATTTAGTGATGACATAAATATTATTTACCTAGACAAATGGGTGTTCCCCTACCTGCACACAGTGCAATGATTGCAATAACTACTTCAAAATGCCAGTCTGAACCAGACCATTTTTGACTTGCACAAGAAGGTAAGGTGCTCCTTAAGATCCCACTTGGAGACAGGGCAATGATATGGTGAAATTTATTGGATCATACACAGGCATCTGGTATAACTGTGGCTGCAGTGAAAACTCTGGCAAAACTGAACTCTGAATCAGTTGACACTGGACACTCCAGTTGGTGTCACTGTAAAGACAGTAGGTTTTAAGAATGCCTAGACATCAGAGGTTGAGTCAGAGGCTCTGACAATGGGCTTACAAGGTTGGCATTCCATGTGGTATGCCTTTACTTCCATTAGCGCTTGCTTTCAAATTATCCTATATAGCCTGGCCTGCATTCTTCTTTACAGTATTATGGTTGCTGCTAAAGCCCAGCAACCAGATGTGGGGAAGAACCTAAGAGGCAGGGCAGCAGCTATCTTCCAAGTGAGTAGGCTCCTAATGTTCACTGATACTGGTCCAAGACAGACTTGATTGTATCAATAACAATTAAATGACAGAATTTGTATCAGTGATGGTTTTAAGAAGATTAGCTTATTGTCAATCATTCACACAGTATAAAAAGTCTTTCAGTATGTTAGAGAAACTAAGATTCAGGATCAAGTCATTGTCTGGTCACAACTTTGTTTTTATCTTGTGCTTTTTGCAAAGATAAAAATTAACATTGGAAAAATAGATCCTTCCTATTCTGTTTCAGGCTGGGAAATTCCTGTGTCTTATGGAACAGATGTATAAGTGTCTTGATATGACAGAATCTAGAAAGATTAGGAAATGCTTCTTTGGATTTTATTCCTTATATAGAAGTGTTTAATATTATTCATAAAATTTGGTTCTTGTGATTTAACTACATTTTCAAGGCCATATCTCCAGGCAATTATTTTTAATTAGAAGTTAAGTTTAGCATCAAAAAAAGAAATCATTATTTAAAACTTAGCAATGACCATAACATAAGAGTGAGATCCTTAAATTGATTTAACCTCATAAGGGAATTGTCTCAAGTATTTACAACAATGAATACATACAGCAATTGGTTCTATACCTACTTATGAGCTGACATGAGGAAATTCTGAATATCCGTTGAAAATTTACTCCTAAGGTACTTATGGTAAGCAAACAATTCTCAGTTCTAAGGTTGAAAGAGAAGGAGATGTTATTTGTAGTATAGACTAATGGAAAGCTAGAGTATGTACATAATGGACTGGTGGTCCATGTGGGACAGAAAGAACAGTTTAAATAGTGATGCCTCTAGGTCTATAAGTATGAAGGAAGTACCCTATATAAAATCAACAGTCTGTTTTCCATTCCTTCAAATACATTGGTGAGGAACCAGTATTGAGGTAGGCTCCTAAGAGACACTAATGATATGTGTGATTCTGGTCAATTCTCACTCATGTCAGATTTAGTACTGACCTCAGATTTAGATTCAGACCTCATATCCTGTAGAGGCCCAGAGTTGAAAAGAAAAGAAAGGAGCTTGCTATTACTCATACCATTGTTCTACAGAACATGTCTGTACTGAAACAATATGGACCTTGCCGTATCACTACTTGTCTAATAGCCATTATGCATTGTTGCTGTTTCACTTTTGTTGGGTCTGTCAGAAGTGTTGTCTTCTAATGAGTCTTTCAAACAGTGCTACCACTAGTACCACAAATCATAACTTAAACAGAATATCTAATAAATTGTGATAAAAGGAAAATGATTAATTTGGGGTTTCATTAGTTGAATCATTCAAAATTATTTTATGGCATTAATATGGAATGGTACATCTTCCAGAACAGCTATTTCTCTAAATTATTTAGATTCTAAGTAGTACATTTATAACATTAGATTGTTATAGCAAACTTATACCAAATGAATCTTTTAAATAAGAAAATTGTATTGTGGTTCTAAGGTCTCTGTTTGGTATCTTCTAAATACAATGAGTATGAACACTTCCACATGTTTCTCATTTCTTCAGTACTTGATAAAATAATATGCTATCCCTTGTTTTGTAGAGGATAATCTGTCTTCTTATCTCACTATTGAAATTTCTCCTTCTAGGAAGGCATAGTAAATATATTGATAGCTGACCTATCAACTTAAACTTTCTGCACTGCATTTGTTTGTGAATAAGTACGTCACAAGAAATAGAGCTATTACTATTACATTAGTAGAATATAAAATGAATTCCATAATACATCTTTGAAAGCTTCATAATTTCTGGCAAGGAGATGAAGTAAGGGCCTGGGTTATTAATGATGGGCAATGAAAATGGCTAATATGCACACTATCACAATGTTCTTGGATGCTTTGTAAGAGATGTTTGAACATGATTACAGTTCAATGAAGGGCTACAATATGAGCTCACACATGAGAGTAAAGTGTCAACTCTAGGTCATTATAGAAGAGGAGGTCAGGAATACTTCCTTACCTGACACAAATGAGAATTAACTTTCAGTACAAATAGAAATATACTTTAAAAACTTATTATTGAAGGATATATTCTTGCATTAAAAATAAATCAATGAAGTAATATTTCTATCTCATAGTAGGAGAAATTCAGAATACTAAGGAGAATATCAGCACAATAAAGTAATTATCTATTATTAGCAGCTTTGAGGAGAAATTTTGTTTTATTTAATCAAGAATTATTTCATTTATAATATCATAGTTTGACTAAGTTTAGGTTTTAATTCCATGATAATTTAGCTTCATTTTTATCTTATTCTAGGTTAAGGGAAGCATGAGTAAGACATTTATCAATGACTCTCTGCTATATTACAACTCCATGATGTGAGTCCACCATGGGACCAGAGTCTGAATCTCAGTATTTAAGAATCTGGATTTTCCTTGTCAGTTTCTCGAGAAACTTTTACATGTTAGTTCATTCATTCAAATTAACAATATATTGTTTCAAAAGACATAAGACAATTTTATAACTGTACATGGAGATATCGAAACTGTGATCTCCATTTAAGATAATAACTCAAAATGTCTGTGTATTCTTACAATCTGTAAAATTGTGTATATTTGCTTTGATTTGTAATGAATAGTATCCTTATTGCAAGTTTTTCTCTATACATATTTCTTTCATTCCAGCTATAGCCTAGATATTTTAGAGTTTTTCATTGTGTGTTTTATCTGAATTATTAGCCATAAATTAGATCACCTTTCCTGTCTCGTTGAGCTAATTCATTCATTTTAGAACTAGCGTGTAATATCCATTACAGACTTCTAGCCAATCTCCTGTTTCTAAATGCCAAATAAAAATAATTTTTTCTATATACTTTTACTTACTTCAAGAGCTATATTTTATATTTTATTGTACCTTTAACTGCATTCTGTAAAATTAGCAAACAATATAACTGTATATAATCATTATTGCTTGGTCTATAGCTACATCCAATATGCTTCCTATTTATTATATTTTAATGACTAAATTATATGTGCTATAATTAAGCAAAAACAGAAGTAAGTTATGTATATATGCTTGTTAATGAATTCTAGTTTTATGAAAAAAAAAACCTTACTGGAGTAAATAAAAAGTTTTTTAAGAGCACAATTAATAAAATCTTGTATTTTGATCTAATCTTCTAGTCCAAGAAAAATATTTGTGATGCAATATAAATAATGCTTTGGTCACTAGTAGGTATTCAGTAATTGGAACATTGATAAATATGTTAACATTTGTCTTTTTGTTTCTCTTTAGTTTTCTCTTAGCAGACTTTAGGTATGTCTTAACATTCTGCTGAATTACATTGCAGAAGTAACAATTAATTAGGTCACAGTTTATGTTACATTGGCTTTATTTTAGTCTCTTTAATGAGATTTGAGAAGTACCCTTGTGTAATCATTTTCACATTTAGAAACCATCTGTTAGAATGGGTCACTTCTGCAGAAGGCTAATCTCATTAATTTATGTTGAATCTTCCCAGCTTTAGCATTAGAGTGGAATTTTCCAAAGAGTTCCTAACCTTGGAATAAGCCTCACATCTGTAGTTTTCAGCTCTCTATGTGCTGAAGAAGGAACTAAATGTAGCCTGACTTTTATGCAAATTCCTTTTACAATAAGAAAAAGATTGATCACCTGAGAAACAAGCTAAATTGATGTCACATTTATACAGTTTGATTTACCTAAACCCCATGGTCATCCAGTAGGCCCCTTAGAAAGATTATTAGAATTTTAATTATGATCCACTAATTTGGAGACTTCACTGCTGAAAGGACACAGGATGAATCCTTTTCAGTTCATACCCACCTTTATTTTTACTCTAGCATAAGCAAAAGTTGAGCTTGATCCCTTTATGAAAGTACTTCTACACTGATTTTTGTGTAGTAAGGAGGCTGCTAGGTAGTTCCTGGCCGCTTAGCCCCTAAATAACCACAGAAGCTGTATTATTTAAGTCACTGCTTGACCCATTATCTGTAGCTTCTTATTGGCTAACAGTTACACTTAATTTAACCCATCCCCATTAATTTGTGCATCACCACGAGGTTGTGGCTTACCAGCAAAGTTTCAGCATGTCTGTCTCTGGTGGGCCCTCATGACTTCTCTCTGATTCCACTTTCTCTTTTCCAGCATTCGGTTTAGATTTCTTTTCCTACCTCTACTCCCTGCAAGGACCTAAGATAGTTTCTTTATTATCCAATGGTATCCATAGCATACAGAGGGAAATCCCACCACATTTCTGAAAATATTTGGCAAGCACTTATTCAGTATATCACCTTTTTATAATAGTCTAAGAGTAATAGGTTTGATAAAAATTTAAATATTGTGTTTTTCATAAATATCAAAGAATATTTACATATACAATCTAAATAAACCAGAATACTCAAGGAAACTAGAAAAGGGATGATAATCTCTATTAACTAAAATGTGATACAATAAAAAGCATTTCTAATCATGAAAGTGTAAAATCAAAGTCATACAGGTCAGTAGTATTTCAGAGAGAGATGGCTAAATGTTATTTATAGTGGAGAGAACCTGTAAGACCCTGACCAACTTTTCCCTCTCTGGTGAAAAAGGAAATAGACAAAGCTGTTGTGAGCTCTATGAAATTAAGACATTGAAATATTTTATAGCCAGAACTTGTACCGGTGGAAGAGTACAGGAAGCCCTGTTCCAAAACCGCCACAGCTTTTGCTGAGTCAGGAAATCTCTCTTAAAGGAGCTATGGCAAGCCAGCAGCTGTGCTAAACTTTATATCTGTGTCTAGATTTCCTTTTTAAGCCCCCTCAGGTTTTACGTGGTGTTGTAATTGGGGGAGAGGTGCGTGTTGTGTTCCCCAGCCACCTGACTCCCCAGCCCCCAGCTGCTGGCTTGTTCAGCCACTGGTTGCTTGCTTATGCCCAAAATAATCACATGAGACTGTATTCATTTAAACTCTACCTGGCCCATCATCACCACACTCTTCTTGGCTAGCCCTCACCTCATAAACTAACCCATTATATAAGTCTGTAAGTCACCACGTGGTGACTTGCCAGAAAGGTCTAACCTGCATCCATCTGCGACGACGGCTCATGGCGTCTGGCTCACTCCCTTCTCTCTTCCCAGAACTTCCTTTCTGTCTACTCCGCCCACCTAAGGGCTGACCTATCTTACAAGCCAGGCGGCATCTTTATTTAACCAATCAAAGCACAGAAATACAGAAGACCCTCCTACTCCAACGTGGAGTCAGCCAATCTTGTTGGGCAGCCAACTGTTGTAAAAGAGGGGGAGAGGTGCAGGTTCTGTTCCCGACACCAGGCTCCCAGCACCCAGCCACTGGCCC